>JBBPDA010062664.1:0-13144 GCA_037974385.1 Arnoldichthys spilopterus | reverse complement strand
ATATAAACTAGTACGATGTACCTAATAATGTGGCCGGTGATTGTAATCACATAGCGATGTTTATCCCATAGACAGAAGTTTAATTACACTAAGTAACTATTAGTGGATCTGAAGATCTAGTAACTAAGCAGAAATTTCTGGGACAGAAGGATTAAACATTCTCATCTGTTGTGAACCAAATCTGCAGGCTTGCCCAGATACCAGTTTAGAAGAGTTTTTGGAGGAGCTAGATGCTCTTTGTGAACGTGAGGCTGACAGCAGTTCTCTAGACACGGAGACCCCGGATGGATCGCGGATTGATGCCTGTTCAGAGAGTCAACATAATACTACAGAGTCAGCAAATCCAGAGACATCCACCTTGAAAAGCACAGAGAAGAAGGTACGTTTTTCAGAAGACCTGATACAGGGAGCTTACGAGAAGAACTTTAACAATGGCACAAATGAGACCAAGTCTAGTTTATTAAAGAACATATCACCAATCAAAACAACTGCTGGAGAGGAGGATGCACACCAAGCCTTGGGGCACAACCAGAGCCCCTTCAAAAATACCCAGCAGCAAGAGATCACAGGCAGGCTTCCCACAGAAGTCCAAACCAAATCTCCAGGCCAGGAGGAAACTAGTGTTAAAGATCTTCCAGGATCACCAGAAGTCTTCCCTGAGGAAGAACCTGAGAATGGAGTAAAAGACACACCCTCTTACAGCCTAAGTTCTCAAAGTGATACTGATGCCTCCAATTCCACTGAGCAGGAGCTTCTTCACCCTGTTGAGCATATAAAGAGTAATGCTTCTAGAAGCACTGGTAAGAGAGAAATTCTGTTTATCTGTCGTGTCTGCCTTTGATAATTTGTGTCAAGCCTGATAGGTCTAAATCTTAGTTATATTTTTGTTGAAATTAAAAATGTCTGCATACATGAGTGAATGTTAGAAATGGACTGTAGCATACTGTTTGGCATCATGTGGACACAGTGAAGGCCATTTCAGAACCTTCGTCTTTTGATTTGTGAAGTAGTTCAAGGTTGACTTTGATGTATGTTTTAGATCAATGTTTTGTCATCCCACCTCTTCTTCAGAGGACCCCTTCTTCATTGACTGTGGAGCACTAGCTTCAAGGGCTTGCTGAGTTCTTTCTTCTCTCTATCCCCACATTTCCTGGGCAACTGACTGCTACATAAGCACAAAGCATAATGCATTCAGCCCAGTGCTTAACAGCTGGTTTATTAAAATGGATTAAAATGTAACATTTATTTATTATTCATTTATTCATTCATTCATTCCCTTGGAGTTTATAGCCCAAAAGTTCAGCTTTTTTTATTACAAGACCACAGTGCTTGATTCCAGAGTGTTTTGATGAAAGACTAGATAAGATCACAGATAATAATAACTTCTGATGACATTTCTGTGTAGGTGGTGTTTGCGTAATAACCATGTACAGTGGGCCAGTGCATTTCTATTTCCATGTCAGTCAAAATATCTGTCCCTAGCAGTGGTTTGGGGGATTTGCATTGCATGCCTGCCCATAGTGTAAGCAGATTTTTACATAGATACATTACAAGCCATGAATGTTAAGAAAAATACCTCTTATCAGTTATTAAGTTTGTGTAGGAGCAATATCCTGAGAGGTCTGAAGGGTCTCACTGTTATTAATATGTGGATAGGCTGAATTTGTGCCCAAACTTCTGCACATGCCACATTTTAGTTTAGTTTTTTAATATTATTTCAAAATTCCAATTTAATTTTAATATTATATTAGTAAATAAATGTTCATTTAAATTTGTGGGTTCAAATGTCATATTGAAGATTTTTCCTTTAATATCTTGTATTAACTTCTTTTTACTTAGAAAATCAACAAAACATAATTTGATCAGGGGTGTCCAAACTTTTAAATAAAATGGTAATTATATGCCCAGTTTCAACATTAAGGTTAGGGTTCCTGGAACTGTGAACTAAAATAAGGTTGTCTCTGCAATCTCTCTAATACAGAAGAGCTATTTGACTCTGGTCTCTCGGTCTTGAATTTGGAATCAGGAGAACCTCTTTCTGACCACAACACTAGCACTGATAAGGTAAGTTTTTAAAAAGCATCATTAATAAAAAAGCAATTGATAAAAGGTACAATTTGTGGTAGTGATGCAGACGCCTATTATGTTGGGCCATAGGTATCACCTTGAAGTTTAATCACAGACATTGGATTTTCCTCTCACATTGTGAAAGCATGTGTAGCATGTTTCAAACACAAGTTGGTCATTTTTTTTCATTGAGCAATGAAGAGGATGGTTTTACTGAAGCCCTGGTTGCATACTGATGAGAATTAGTTATTTGACTTGCAAATTTGAAGTGTCTCTGCCTTGTTTAGCTGAGCGGGTTACTGAAGCCCCATTAGAGGGTTCAAGTGATTCAGCAAGAGGTTTAAAAGTGGCACTGTACTCGTTCACTTCTTTCAGTATAAAATGCTGTACTCCATCAGTATCATTTTTTATGCACTACAATCTGAAAGCACCAGGAAGAATGGTAGTTTCAAGAAACTTCAAATCTAAAAAAAAAAAGTTTTTGAGTTTGCTGCCTAGGAGATCAGGTAAAAAAAAAGGCTCTACATTTTTGGTAATGCATATAAAGATGAAACTGTTGCTGATGTAGAAATATTGGATGTGGTGCAGGGAAATTGCACTTCAAGTTCTGGAGTTTGCTCTGCCACTTTATTTCACTGTGCGTTTATTCTATGCATAGGTGAATTTACCATATGAATAGACAATTGTTTATGGCCCTATCTGTGGCCTTGTGAATTGACAGCATTTTCCTCTCTTGTCTCATACATATGTTGAATTCACAGCTATGTCTTATTATCTTCCATTTCATCAGAAGTCATTTTAGGATCTTAGGACAAATCATCACTGGCTAACATATGTAGGAATATTTTCCTCTTTTAATGGAATTCATGCTGACCTGCACTAGGACAATTTTTTAATATTTAATAAATATAAAACATTTTTATTGTTAACACCCCACTTTGCACTTATTTATTTGTAAAAAAATTTTGGAATCATGTATGATTTTCGTTCCACTTCTCAAGTGTACACCACTTTGTATTGGTCTTTTACGTGGAATTCCAATAAAATTGATTCATGTTTGTGGCTGTAATGTGACAAAATGTGGGAAAGTTCAAGGGGGCGAATACTTTTGCAAGCCACTGTACATAAGTTTAGACACCCTTTTAGTCAGTACTTCTATCAGAATTCCTTTGAAATCACAGCCTACAAATGTTTCTTGTAGCCAGCTGTGGTTTAAAATGATTATTTATAATATTTTATATTAATTTTAGAAATGTATAATCACATGTTTAGCTCTCCACCATATCTCTGAAAATATATCTCTAAAATAATTATGCGCTGATGATATGCAGATCTTGAAAGAAAATCAATCATGAAACCAGAGACAAAGGAGATCCATTTCAGAAATGCACATGTATTTTAATGAGGCTTTTACCCATGCTATTAACAGTCATTATGGCATGAGAATACGGTTTGGTTGGGAAACAGACTGAGAGGAAAAATGTGATCCTTTGGGAGAAGTGGGAGAGAGAGCACATGATCGTAAATGCGATGGGAGTGGGGAAATGGATAAGAAGAAAAAGCAAAGTGGCTCAGAAGAGCCTTGAGGCTAGTTAGCTGTGGGTGTTCTTATGTCTCTTGACTGATGCTGTCTACAGTATTATATGTGTCATTCACAGTGAGAGAATAACAAGTTTTGTTTTGAGAGTTTTGATCACTTTGGACTTGTGCCCTACCATCAGCTGATTCTATGTATAAAGACGCTGTTACTAATCAAGAATGTGGAGTTAAACAGAAAAAGTTTCATAATAAGCATTAGCCCAAAAGAGCCTGTGTGTTATAGTGATTTTACCACCAATAAGGAGTGTTTGTTGCATATGACATGCAAAAATACAACATTACAGTGTTTAAATTATTTAATTTATCAGTTATTGGCAGTGACTTCCGTTGGCTTTCAATGGCCCACCCACTAGCTAGGATACTCTCTATCACAAGACGTGATGCTCTGAAGCTAGGAAAGTTAAGGCTGGCACATGATGTGTGAAAACATATTTTTAACCTGCTGGTATTTATGCTTGTAAGCGATATTTCAAACCAGTATCTGATAATGCATTTATCATACTCTGGAAAGCAGAATTTTTGAGATGGCACTGGAATACAGTGCTAAACTACTTACATTTTTTCTCATTTTACCTTGTTTTTAAGCTTCTAGAAATAAATGTTGCGTGCAAGTTATAATTTTTTAAACCAAGCAGGTTTAGCCATAATTTCTGCTTTTTCGAAAAATATATCGGCTATTAGCATTGACCTACCAATCACACATTGGTGTATGCCTAATTTTTACAGCATATATCATACGCAAAGACAATTCAAAATGTTTTACATAAAGAAGGAAGAAACGCATAGCTAACAGCATAAAATCACACAACGTGAGTGTATGCTATTGCAGGATATATTTGTCACAGTATTGCATTTGTTATAGGATTACATTTTCCTCTCCTATGTCCAATCCTACATTTTCTGCTAATGTCTTAAATTGCTTTTGTGATCATTTGTAAAGCTATAATATGTGTTGTGACCTAACATTGTTTTTTTTTTTGTTCTCCGTCCAGGCCAGAGAGAATGGGAAAATATTTTAGATGGGACCTTCCTTCCTATTCGCACCTGGATCGAGACTTAGGACTGCAACCAAAACAAGCAAAAGGCTGTACTGCAGTTTGCCTGTTTTAGTTTATTCCAGCTTCAAAAACGGTTCTGTGTGTAAGCAACACAGAATTAGCACAGCGATTGTTTTATCTACTGTATTTAACTCATTTTGCTAACCCATATGTCATAGGGGTAACTTGAAACTGTGTTTTGACTGAGAAAGATAGGTAACAAAGGCCAAAAGAAAGAAAGAGGCATCTGAAAGTAACAGTAGGGTTTAGAACTTGTATGTTCTGGGTTTTTGTGGTTTGATGAAATTAGGCTATAAGCACTATACAGCATATTGAATGTCTAACTTAAGTTGATTTTATCATTTTTTTACAACTGTCAAATATAAAGTATATGCAACTGAAGGATAAAATTAAAAAATGCACAAAATAATAAGCTTACAGATTGGCAGCCAGTTGAATGCATTCACTTTACACAAGGTCCAGATTGTGTAGATGCATTCACACCTATACAGATAACACAGATTTGAAACAAATAAAGAAAATATCGGTCATTTGATATCATATGGAAGCCTTCTCATTTTCCATTAGAGACTATATTTATTTTTGTAAGCACGTTTTAAAATTGAGGAAGTGGAATATTGACGTGACGACAGTTTAAGCAATGTTTACTGCTTTAAGGTACATTTATAAGCACTTTATTTTGTATGAATGTCAATGATCAGAAATGTTACAGTTTGTGAAATTTTCATTTGATACTGTATGTTGAGATACAAACCCCTTTAAGAATGCTTTTGACAGCTAACGTTTTTCTTCAGAATATAGTTGCTTCAGCTGAATCTTGTTCAGTTTTGAAAATGATGAAAATGCTATTTGTAATTGCACATATGAAAAAGGCCTGGAACAATACACTTGAAATGACATCCTGTTAATCCAGTACACATTTTCATAGTTATACCAATAACTGATCGAAATTAAACTTAATCCTTTTTTTTAACAATCAGATATTTTTTAATTGATGTATAACAGTAAATAATTTAAAACAAATGGCCTTATAATGTAAACTACATCCATCTTGAAGATCTTCAAGCTCTCATTTAACAAAATAAGCTCTAATCTGGGCTCACCATCATCACTGTTTCAGTGCATCAGTGGATTGTTACAGGCCTATCCTGACCATTTCAGTGTTAGTACAATTGTATTAGTAGAGCTGCTAACGTGTGTTTTCAGATAAATTCTTAGTATTTGGTTTGAGTTTGGAGTACGTGGATAATTTAATATTTAGTTGTTTTTTTGTTGTTAATATTTGCATTGCCACTGTCACTTTTTGCCCTCAAGATTTAAAACAAGCTTTGTATGTGGCATATTAAAGAGACTTTGGCTGACTACTTGATTTCAATCATTTTACATTTACATTTACAGCATTTAGCAGACGCTCTTATCCAGAGCGACGAACAACATTGCTTTGTATGTAATGTCTGTTCTTCTGTCTGTAGGGCTAAACCCATCAACAGCTTTCATTCTACTAAGATACTACTTGCTAAGTTACACACTATAACAAACCTTGCCAAACTTGTAAACCCACTAGAAAAAATGAGTACAAAATAAACAATAGACACTAACAAATGCGCAGTAATATGTGGCTAGTTAGTTTCCAAGATATTAATTAACGCAACAATTTATTACTGCACATACTGTATAGTTGTTTTGTCCCTTGTGATTTTGACTTTTTTTGTTTTTGTTCCCTAACATTTTTAGCTCTGTCAGAATCAAAACCAAAATTTATATATATATTTACCTATACTTTTAATGCACAAATGTTAAATAATGTCTTTTAAATTTACTAAGCTAAAATCAACAAAAACATATGTATTAATAAGCATAAACAGATAAAAAACCTAAACTCATAAGCAGAAAATAGAAATTTTTTGTATAAAAAAGCTCTTTTGTGTTGAGATGTAGTAAGAACTAATTCGGTTTTAATCAATTCCGTTTTCGTTCAGTTTTAGCAAATCCCTCTTGGCAAACACTTAATTTACCCATGACTAAAAGGGCTAATCTGCTGAACTCAATTTCAAAATCTTTCCTACATATTTAATGGGGTTTATGTCAGGAGATTGGCAAGGCCATAGTTTCATGGTCCTGAAAACCTGCCCTGGACATTTTGGCATTTTCCTGCTCTAACAAACCTCCTTTAACACCAGGAGATTGTTATAAAATAACTAATTAGTTGAGTCAGGTGTTCTGGGTGCAATGGGGTTCCAGGACCAGAGTTGGGAACCAGTGGACTTGGCCATGCAGGCCCCTTCATCTTTTTGAGAAACCTTGGCTAATTTTAGCTGTGTGTTTGTCAAAATGTGTATCTTTTCCTCTTAGCCAATGAGATTAAATTCATTTCCAGGTACATCACACAATTCATGTCTCCTTCTATGGTGTGTAATGCTCTAATACCCTTTACAGAGAAACAGCCTTGTACTGTGGCATATATATTTCACTGTTGGTGTGGTGTTCTTAGGTATGAAACACTTCAATTTCCAAACATGATGAGCTGATTGACCAGTGGATTATATTCTTTGTCTAGTGTACAGTGTAAATTTTATAAATGATATTTTTGCAATTTGTTTATTTTGCATTAATTGTTGATGCACAGTTTTGCTTGAAGTAAAGAACTGGATATAATTGCTGTACAGTTCATTGCTTATAGCTCTCTGTGCAATTTTTGTTCCTTGCTGTTTTCAAACACAGCAAATTTTCGCTGTTTTTTCTCCTACCTTCCGTATCATTTATTTGAAAGAAATCTTAAGAAGGCACAGTGGTTCTGTGAACATTTGTAGTGGCATATTACTGCACCAATTGTTCTGACAGTAATGTTTAATATCTTTTCTATGGCTCTAACCTCTATTGGTCTGAATAAAAATGTAAATGTAAAAATTTAAAAATATTAAGTCATATTAGGTGTCAGATTACCTTAGTATATGTACTGTAAGTAAGTTTATAGGTGTGTATGAAAGAAGGTATATGTGTTTAAGTTTAATCTTTTTGTGCTCACATACGACGTAATATGTGGTGCCTCATTGTGTGGACTACAGTGGTCATGATCTCAATAACTGTGACAGACTTACCAGCAGCAGTTCACAATACCTGCCATCTGAACTAGCAGAGGTTTAGAGCAGTTTGAAGAGATTGCCAGTCTTTTAGCTTAGGGTATATGTCCACAAGTCTGAAGTCTCAAATGCAGTGATTAAATCAACTTACACTTAGTCTGAATTCTCTGGAGTGAGGATAGCATGTGGAGTGGGAAGTAAAGGTTAAAAAGGACTAACATTCAATAACAAACTCTCTTGGTTTGTTACTTCAGTGGTTGCACATCTCCTTTCATTGCTCAGGCCTGTGTCTGAACATTGTTGGTGGGGGCACAGAGAACAGAACAAGAATCAATACTTTTTCTTAAGTATGGAAAACATCGGACTTTCTACATTTTTTGACAAAGTTTTTGTGATATTGCGAACATACCCCATCTTACAAAATGCACCATAAAGAAATGTGAACTCTGAATTTAATCCAGCCATGAAGCAGCGGGCAGCAAACAGCACCCAGAAAGCAGTGTATTGGGCCAGTACCTTGCTCAAGGGAACCACAGTGGTACTTGATCCTCCCTAATCCATAGCTTACAACTGCCCACCAAATGGCAAAAGATACTGAAGATATTTTACATAACCCATGGTGACTTAAGCACCTGCTTATACTGCTTATAGTAACCAAGCGCTCTGCTTACTGTCTTTACCAGCAGCATTGTTAACTAATCAGTAATGACAACCACTCATTTGTGAGTGCAAGGTAACAGATGAGAAGTGGTTTCTATGAAAAAGAAATGCACCAGAGAGAACGATCACAGCACAGTACTTGAAGAATATAAAACCCAGACACAAAGATTTTTTTTTTTTTTTTTAAACGGAAGCCTGCTGCCTATTGCTGGCTGTGTTAAGGGAGTCTTCATTTGGGATTAGTCTCTTATTAATCTTGAATCATCCCTCCCTCAGGCCTGTTGCTCTGGAAATGGTTCCCCGTGCCTTCTCAACAGAGCTTTCCCTTCTGTTACTCTTTTAATTACAATTTCCAAAAGGCCCTCTCAGGGGCAGCTGCGTCCTCCTGGGGGACTCCATGTTCCACAGCAAGGTCTCCTGGTTACATGACAAGGAGCATGTTGGCAAAGGCAGAAGATGCCACTTTGCATCACTGTGTCTTAATTTGGGCACCGTGCGCTGTGTTTTTACACTATACACACTACATATTACTCACAGAGTTGTATATTCATACTGCATCTAATCAAATGTTTGCAGTTGATGTAAATTACACACCTAAATAACACCTCAGCTGGAAATTTAAAAAATATTTGCTCTTGATTTGTGGCAGTGGTCTCACCCCATGTGTCAGCAGAGTTGCCAACTGTCAAGGATTTTTCTGGCTTTTGGTTTGTTGGTTCAGCCAAAAAAAAGAATGCCATTACGGACGTAACAGTGGTACAACATGGTGTGCATACCAGACAGGGAATCAAAGACGACAGTTTTTGAATGTGAAAGTTTGTCATTGTGAACACTCAAACACCATAATGAAATGTGAGCTCTGCATTTAACCCATCACAAATGCACCTGTGGAGCAGTGTAGCAGGACCTTGCTGAAGTGTACCTCAGGAGTACCTGGGCCAGGACTTGAACCGGCGACCTTTATTTCAGCGTCCTAACTAGGCAACCACTGCACAAAGTAAGTGTGTGTAAGAGTGTGTGGGAGTTTTCTGTGTGTGTTTTTTTAACATATAGTACAGATTGAATCTTTGGGTTAAAACTCCCAAAGCTTCAGTTCAAGCACATCAAGTTTTGAGTGTATTCAGCTTAAAATTAGATTTGTCCCTGGGGGGTAAGGGCTTCTGTGGGGGGCTAAGTATATAATTTCAATAAAATCACTGTGATTGTCTGCCCCAGCGGGGAAATGGAGGTGTATGTGCATCACAATGATTTGTTGTTGAACACACTGCTGTTCTTTCCCTCAAAAATCTAAACTTTTACATCGGAGGAAGCAAAGACGAAAAGTTAGTGAAAAATGGCAAGTGTGGTGTAAGATCTGTGGCAATCATCAATTACATGTCTCACACTTAATGTCATATGCACACATGCAAATTGTAAATGGACTAAAGCATGTCACAGGGTTTCTGCAGAGTCTTTAAAGATCTTAAAAAGTCTCAAAAAGTTTTAAAACATTAAAAATTTGAATTTAAGGCCTTAAAAAGTCTTATATGAGGATATGAGGATTTTGTGCACTAGGTCTTAAATGTCATTGTGAATTTAACACTACTTCCATCACTATTTTTGGGGGGGGGGGGGGGGGGGGGAATTGGGCCACTCTTGCCCCCCAGTTTGAACCCCCCTTTTAGTAAATGTGAATACATTTGTTTATTTTGTTAGTAATTTTATGACTCTCAGATTTTCTTTTATGTACTTTCTACTTTTTACCAGTTTTAATTTAATTCATAAAGGTCTTAAAAAGTCTTACATTTGACTTGTTGAAACCTGCAGAAACCCTGATGTCAGCACTACTTTACAGTATTCATTTAAATGATATGTAACTGCTGGAGTACAGTAGAAATAAAGTGAGAGGTTTACAGACTTTCTCATTTGTCCCCATCGAGCTTTTGCAGAACATACCTATGTGTTCTCTAGGCAAAAGGCACTTCATAAAAACAACCACTAATAGGTACTGTGACCATGCCTTACCAATAATCCCATTCTCATGAACAAATCAGGGTGAACCTTCTGTACAGAAGGTAATAGCAGAGGCGACTTGAGTTTGTTCAAGAGATCCGGTGATCTGGGATAAAAGCCTGTAAACTGATTGATAGGATGTTCTATAACCTTGTAAAAGGTGTTCATTTTTCCCTTGTTCTTTTTGCCCCATGTAGAAACCCTTTGAGCCCTACGCCCAGTAAGGTATTTAAGGGGGGTAGATGGTGGACGACATTCTCCTTGTTAACCTACTAAAATTCTGGTGTGTGGCTGTGAATTTAAAGGAGCAGACTGTCAACTACACAGCATAATTTTACTTTTTCTTCTTTCTTCCCCACTCCCTTCCTAACAAAACAATTTGCATTGATTCCTGCTGATGATGCCATGCTGATCTCACATCCCCTCTTTTTTAAAATAACAAATCATTTACTGCCTAAGCTTATAATTTGGTTGTCAAGACAAAACCCATAAGAATGAAGACAAAAACCCACAAATTCTGAGAGCTTAGGGATCTGTACTCAGTGGCCACTATGGTGTAAACAGTCCCCCCTGGCTGACGTAAGTCTATAGTTAGACTCTTCCACTTCCACAATTTCCTCTAGTTCATGCAGAGTTTCATGCCACATAACCACTATTCTTGGATGGCAGACCACTCTCTATCCAACACTGACACCACTGGGTACGTAACAACAGATGGGCTACAGTATGTAACTGTATATAATAGTAGAACTGTATTGTGGAGCTGTAAGTTAGGTGAGGAATGCATAAAGACAAATGGAGTTCCTGACGAGTCCAGTTATCGGCATAAGGAAGGTATTTCTTTTGAAGGGGCAATGAATGTTTATACATTGGATGCAGTAGGCCTACCAATGAAATGCTGTTTCAGGAGAAGAGGGAGGATTATTACAGAGTGGGTTGTTTCGTTTTGTTGAACGGCCCAGATTTCTAACTTCTTCCATTTTCTCACTTCTCTTCTTCTTCACTCCCCATAAATTCTCGCCCTGACCCTGCTTACATGGATGACGGAGCTGGAAATTCGCTGAGGCCTTTCTGCTTCAGAGCTTTCTGCACTTTTAAATGTCTCCTGGAGCCTCATACTGCAGTATATTGTAAAATGGCTCCCAAGTCTCTTGACGCATAGCGCATTATATCAGCTGCACCTGGGTCCTGCTCTGACACCATGAACTCACTCACACACACAGAGCGGCTGCTTCAGAGAGCCCCATGTCATTTCTGCTAGCAGTTGAGGTAATAGTCAGGTTAGGGAACACAAGGTAGTGTGTGTGAAGGGGAAGGTATGGGTACAGATGCGTGTTTTGACCTCCCTGCCAGTCCGTTTTCTCTATTGCTCATTAGAATTTGGAATACCGCTTTCTCTTGGCTCTCTAAAGCTGAAAGGGCACTGTGATGTTAGGCCGTAGCCCTCATTTTCTCCTTTTGTCCTTTTTAAAGTCATTTTTGCACTATTATTACAATAGTATTGTCTGTAAAATAAAGATCATGGGCCTAGTTGGGTGCTGAGTATTAGAGTAAAAAATGAGTTTACTATTGTGTTTGTGCTACTGTTTTAACCTTGTGACCACCATACAACCTCCAGGTTAACCCAGCTATGCTCATGGCTACCTAAGTTGGATTTTTGAGTGAACTACCATTTCAGTGTTTTTAGGGAATCAAAAAAACACTTTTTGGCCCTGTATTTGAAGAGTGTAATGTTTAAAGTGGGTGTGTTAAAGCAGGGAAAACACCCAGTGTAGTTCAACACCAAGACTGAGGTTGGGAGCAATTGGCCTGGTTAAACCGTAAACATAAACATATGATCATTAGGCCAAATGTGAACAGAGGGGTAATGAGAGTCACTGATGACAGTACGTTTCTTCATCACAGACAACATGATCCTCAGGGACATCTGTACATCTCGCTCTCAAATCTAGTACATCAGTTCGAATAAGGCCCACTCATAAAGGCTCTCGATTACCTCGCCTCGTTGCATACCCTGGCCTGTGTCTCTCCTAGCCTGGACATCTTTCCAATGAGAATGCTAATTGAAGCTAAAGAGCTTGAATTGCAAAGAAATCAGAAAAGAGCAAATCAGAAACATTTTATTCACCCCTAAGCACTGCTAATTTGCCCTAATCAGTTCTCTTTCTTCATCAGAAGGCAGATTGAAAGACTGACTGAAAGAAGCCCACCTGGGACACTGACACCTTGTTTATAAGAAGATGCTGCCTCCAGAGTTACTGTTTACCGAACATAAGGGCAAAGTAAACAGCACAGGCCCTCAGGCGTTTCGTCTTTCCACACACACACAAACACAGATGTTGTTATTGCTATTTTTTGTGAGTACATTCCATTGACTTTTGTAGTATTATAGTAAACCTAACCCTGACCTTTACCTTATTAAACAAAAACAATCTTTTTGCTCTTTTGATTTCTCCTAAAAGAGTTGAATTTGTGGGGAAAACAGCATGGCTCCTTGTGAGAACCAGCAAAATGTCCTCACTTGTACACATTTTTCTGTATTCCTATCATTATGAGACATTTGGTGTTCACAGAAAAAGTACACCATCCTTCGTCCTCAAAAATCCTACCCCCCACACAACCAATTCTCTCTCTTACTGATTTACACATAAAAATTCTCTTTCTTCTTCTCACACGTGTGTGAGTGTA
>JBBPDA010062643.1:0-11473 GCA_037974385.1 Arnoldichthys spilopterus | reverse complement strand
CACTGTAACATCCACACTGTAACATTCACACTGTAACATGCACAGTGTAACATTAGCCTGTAACACCCTCACTGTAAGAGTAGCCCATAACATCCACACTGTAACATTAGCTTGTATTATTTTCACTGTACTATTAGCCTGTAACATCCACACTGTAACATTAACCTGTAACGTCCTTAGTGTAACATTACCCTACAACATCATAACTCAAATATACAGATCTTTAATGATTTGTTGTAAATGTAAGCCTCCTGTTGGTTCTCTCCTGAATGTGTTTGAACAGATCTACTACAGTTTAAATTTTTTCTAATTTTTGGTATTAAACTGTACTTTTGGAGTACAAACAGTATCACTGGGGGTTTCTTTTTTTGGTTCCATAATATGTATTGCTTCAGACAAGTGGAGTTTGGTTAAAGCTTATTGCTGTATACAAACATTAGGTGTAGAATAAATTAATCTGTTCACACAGAACATGCATCTAATGTAAATGCAGCTCGAAATAAAGTATCATCTGTCATCAACTGTCATCTGTCATTGAATTAGATCGGAAAAGGAAAATGACAATCACTGCAGACCTCAAAGGGTAAATCATATCACAACATGAGTGAAAACAACAGGCAACAATAAACAACAGCTCTCTGTCTTACTGTCAGCGCAGTCCCCCCCAGGCGTGATTATGCCTGAGAGTGTGTGCATACAGTATACACCTGTGTTTGTGTGTGTGTGTTGTTGTTGTTTCTGTGCCTGCGTGTGTGCTGAGACAGTCTTTTCTCCACTGTTGCTTCCTGCCACACATGAATTTTTCATCATCGCCACACTCTCGTTTATGAGAAAATATTGTTGCTATGGGGAGTGATACAGTGTGGGCACAAGTTATCGATCGGGGGTGGGGATGGGGGGTTGTAGAGATATTGAAATAAAGGAGAGAGAAAAACAATGGAGAAAGAGAGGGGGAAAAGAAAGAAAAAGGAGAAAGAAGGAGGAACAGAGAAGAATAAGAAAGATAGAGAAAAAGGAGAGAAAACAGAGAAAGTGACATGAATGAGAGAGAAAAACAGGACGACAAAAGACAGAGAGTAAGCACAAAAACAGCAGAGAGGGAGGGAGACAGACCATAGACCACCTTTTTATTAACCCTAGTACCTCAAACACATTCTATTGCACTCCAAAAAAAATACAAAACAATTCACAGCACATAACTCTACACACAGTAAACACAGATCAGTGTACAAAACACATACACAACAGATATGAAAAGATAAAACACCATCAGTGACAAAGCACTTAACTCATGAAGTCTACTAGTCAGTTTTAAAAACAAAAATTCAACATGTAATGAGAAAAAGAGAGGGGCGGTAGAGAGAGAGAGCGCAAGAGAGAGTCTGTTGCTATGCTGCTGCTGGAAGCTTTATACTTTATTCTGTCCTGGGTGGGCTGTTTTATAATCAGGATTTTGGATCAGAATGAACAAAAATAACAAAGGTTTCCTATGAAATCAGGGGGATTAATATGGGGGTATTTTGTCACACTTGTGCTCGGGAACAGCCACTACGTTTCTGAGGCTGGATGTTTATTACATTGCTGCATTTTATTATATAACTCATTTTAAAGGAGTTCAGTGGAGCTTCATCATTCCAACTCATCCCCAAGAAGCTCAGTCAGATATCACTCTAGCACTTTTATGGAGCTTCTTTACTCTGATTGTCCTAAAGGTGTCAATGGAGTTTCATCATTTCAAGACTTCCCGGAGCTCCAAACACATCCTAGATCAGAGGTCAATAGCGCTCCATCATCTGAACTTATTATAAAGGTTTGAACTGAGCTTCATGATTCCAAAGTCTTCTAAAAACTTCCAAATGGAGCTCAATCATTCAAACATCAGGTTTTGCTTTGGTATATCTGAGACTCATCAGTGGGTAAATGTAGGAATGTTTCAATATTTCTGTTTGAGGCTAATAAAGTAAACTTTGCTAAACTGCAGTAAATGGATCAGTGTCCTTATAAGATACACACATCATCAGCAGAAAGGTCTAGAAGGATAATAATGAACTTGGTCCTTACCAATAACATACACCTTCAGTATGAACGAATTGAGAGAAAATCTGGTGAATAATCAATCTGGAGGAATGGCGAGGGATAACATACTTTACATATAAATATATATCTGGGTTTACAGTAATGCAGGGAGCATTAACCTGCTGAAAGAGGCCTCTGCCTTTAAAGAACACTGCTGTCATGCAGGGGTGAACTTGGTCTACAGCAATGTTTACATGTAAAAGCAACATTCAAATGAATGCAGGACCCAGCAGAACATTGCTCAGAGCATCACACTGCCTCTGCCACCTCGCCTTCTTCCCATAGTACATCCTGGTTTCATGTCTTCCACGGGTAAGCAGTGCACATGCACTCTGCTGTCCACATGATGTAGAAGAAAATGTGGTTCATCAGACCAGGCCAGTTCTGATGCTCACATGCCAAAATGGGGTTTTTGGCAGAGGAAGGGGTCACCATGGGTACTCTGAATGGTCTGATGTCACTGTGGTGAACTGAGAGGCAGTAAACAGACCATTTCAACTGCTGCCTAATAAATCCCACCTTTTGACAGGTGCCATTGCAGTGGTGCTTAAAAGTTTACACGTTCAAATTTTCTATATTTCTGTACAAATGTGACATAAAACAATCAGATTTTTACACAAATCCATCCATCCATCCAATTTTTAATCCCAGCTGACTACAGGCCTAAGGCAGAGTACACCCAGGACAGGAGGCCAACACGGACAGACGACCATTCACACACACACATACTCGCACCTACGGGCGATTTAGAGCATCCAGTCAACCTACTGCAGCCTTTGGACAGTGGGAGGAAACCGGAGAACACCCACGCAAACACGAGGAGAGCTTGCAAACTCTGCACAGAAAGGCACCCGTGGCCGACCTGGGGCTCGAACCCAGGACCTTCTTGCTTTAAGGTGACAGCACTAACCACTGCACCACAGCGCCGCCTAACACAAATCCTAAAAGTTAAAAAAGAGAACCTAATTAAACAAATGAGACACAATAGCAGTTTGTTTATTGGTGAAATTTTCCTTTGACCATTCTTAGGTAGAACGTTTTCTGGAAATTTATTGGGTTTGAAGGAATGGGCTAAAACTCATCCAAACTGTTTTCCAGGACTGATCAATAGTTACCAGAAATGTTTAGCTGTAGTTATTGCTGTAGTGGGTGAAACCAGACAAAAACGTCAGCCAAATGAATAAATGTAAATGTAAATGTCTAGTAGTCTGCTTCAGATGACCCACCAACTTGACATGGTTCAAGAGTGTGTGATGACAAACATGCAGTGTTGCACCATGATAGTTTGTGTATATAAACTTTCATTAGTTATAGCTAAATTAGCATCATAACTACAAAAAAACAAAAATCTCTTATTTCCCGGGCAACTGGTGGCATAAAAATAACCTCTCAACCCACAGCAATGCAATTCAAGATCTTCTGCATTCCCTACTCTGCGTAATACATTCTTTTTATTTATATTAATATTTTTACATTATTTATATATTTTGTGCCCCCATTTCCCTGCTGATGCTACAGTGTTCTGCCGGTTAATGGGGGTCTATCCTCTTCAACCGTAAGTACACACCCGCTACCATTTTTCATCATTAATGGAGCATCCCATTTACACACACACGCATGTGCTTGACATTTCTAAACATACATGCCTATTAGTGGAGGAATGACAAGAGCAGCAACACATAATTAAATTCATCCTCCACATTGTTATAAAACCTTCATTACTATTCAATATAAAGGGCTTATATCCTCACCATAGGAAAAACTATCAGACCCTGAAAATTATGCATATTAATGAGAAGCCATGGCATGAACAGGTCTGACCCCATAAGAGTGTGATTGGGCACTTTATTAACATCTGTTTTTGACTCAGAGTGCCATTAATGTTCTGTAGGACATATATGAGTCCAATCAAAACCCTTTTTGTCATGAGCATTAATATAGTATTTTGCACTAATTCCATTATTCAACATATATTTACCCAATAATATTACACAGGCTGTTTCTGTTACTGTGCCTTTTCAAGACTTATATGTGTTTATGTGTATATATAATAAGTTTAATGTGTGTGTGTGTGTGTGTGTGTGTGTGTGTGTGTGTGTGTGTGTGTGTGTGTGTGTGTGTGTGTGTGTAAATATCTTCTGATCACAACCACAATGAATTAAATATCGCCTGTTTTGTGCAGCTTACTTTACATGCAGGGGCGACGTTTTTGAAAAGTTCTTTTGAATTATTTGCAATCAATTATACCACGAATGTATATAATGCCATTAATACACTCTGAAATTTCATCACAGGTGTCACGGGTACTTATTTATTATTTCTCTATCTACAAATATTCTCATTATTTTTTGAGAGGTTTATGGAAGCTAATAGTAAACCGATAATTAATTAACTGCTAATAATATGCTACATAAAAGAATTAAGATAATAAAAATTAAATAGCCTGTATTGTTGGAATGCTCGCATGCTTATATGTGTGTTTACTGTTCAGATTATAACTGTGTAAACACATATTTACTATTCAGATTATAATGTGTAAACAGGTTTACTGGTGCAATTATAACTGTGTAAACATGTGTTTACTATTAATATTTTAGAGTTTAAAGAGAGATTGTAGCAGTAGACCTGTTTAAAATAGTATGCAGTAAAAAACGAAGGCTAATCCAGTGTGTCTGACCACTCCACGTCTCTTTTGCAGTCCTTAGCCATTCTGAGCCTGAGCATCTTCCTGTAACTCTGAAGTGCTGTTTTGTTCCTTTCAGAAAAGATGTGTCCTATCAGTAACTGCAGACCTGTTTCCTATGATAGTGATCTGTGAAGAGCTACAAGACAGTAGTTTTCTCCTGCTAAAGCACCAGAAACATTTCATCTCGTCAGAGAGGCGAAGTGGAAAAACACTGTAGCGTCAGGGTGCATGTCAGTCAAACCACGAGTAGAGACAAGTCACAAGTCACTGCACATTTCTCAGGAATGTGTGTCAGTGTGTATGTGTCTATGTGTAAAAACAAGGCTAGTGCAATAATTAACCTGATGACACGTACAACAGCTCCGGTTTCCTCCCACTGTCCAAAAAGGCTTGCAGTAGGTTGATTGGATTGGAAAATTGCCCATAGGTGTGAATGTGTGTATGAATGGTTGTCTGTCTGTGTGTTGCCCTGTGATGGGTTGGCCTCCTGTCCTGGGTGAACCCCGCCTTAGGCCCACAGTCAGCTGGGATTGGCTACAGCTTCCCTGTGACCCGGAAACGGAAAAGCGGTTGGAAATGGATGGATGGATGAATGGACACGTACAACAAACAAACAAACAAACAAAAAATCTGGTTCTGGTATGTGTGTGTGGGTATATGTGTGTCATTGTGTGTATAAGCATTAGTTCAGTGAAAATCTAATGTACTCTCTCTCTCTCTCTCTCTCTCTCTCTCTCTCTCTCTAAAGGGTGTGTAAAGTTTTGCTCAGACTCTGAAGCAGCAGTGAAGGGATGAAATACAGCAGTAGAAGCTGGCGGTCAGCAGGGACAGGCTGACATTTCTGTCGAACACTTGTGTGAAAATATCACTTTGGTTAAGGCCACTGGGTGTGTGTATGCGTGCGTGTGAGCATGCGTGTGTGTATTACTTTATGGATTACAGAAAAAATGAAAAATCATGCGTTAGTGCACAGTGATGTCATCAAAAAAATTAGAAGCCATTTAAACTTTGCTTTTGGCTAAAAAAGCTTGGTGGTGACAGTGACTAGCTGAACAAGGACCAGTATTTGAGTTAGAATAAGGACCTATAAACAGAGCAGACAGGAGCTCTAATGGACAGCTTGGAGTGTGTGTGTGTGTGTATTAATAGGTCGGAGGCAGTTAGTTTCACTAAGCCAATTCTGTCACTGCTATAGGCCTATAATTATCCTCTATTATATTAAAAGGCTTGGATTCTAAAAAGGCTGAGGGACACAGTGGCCGCTGTGTTATCAGTAATACATTAACACAGTGAGGGGCTAGTTTTCTGGAGACACTAGACCTATAGTACAGCCAGACTCACATTTACACAACCTGATTACCACCTTATGTTGATTGGCCGTTAGAAACTGAGCTACGTCTCTAAGTCAATAGTGACCTCAATCTTTTCATCCCCAATACTTCTCTCGAGCCGCATTTAGCTCTTTATTAAGGTGGAGCAGACTTGTGGGTGTGGTTTAGGACACAGTACAACTGCACGTTTTGGTGATGTATTTTTACAAAACTGATTTGGGCCATTTGAGTGACTACTGACCGCTGGTATTACTGATGTTAGCCTTGTAGCTCCAGTTATAAACCAAAAAAGCTAAATTAGACAACAAACACATCTCAGCTGATTGACCATATCTGGGGGAGGTGGAGCGCTGAGGACACCTGGTTTTGTTACTGAACTAGTTTCCCTAAAGTTTCTTTTTATTATGTAACGTTGGATCTAAAGACATGTACATCTCACTGCTGTCTACATACATCAACATACATTCACTAAGGTATGCACACAACCCAAGCTGCTACTTTTTAAGTAATGCTAACATTCTCTTCGTTAAATCATGAGCTCCAGTGCGGAATAAATGAAGCAAATTTTAGACAGTAATCCCAGGGTTAAAGGTGAAAACTGTGCTTCCCTAGTAATGTAGTAATTAACCACTGACCTTTAAACAGTATGACAGTAAAAACTGTGATGGGTAATGAGGTGTGCCTGAGGCAGCTGCAGGGTGTCTTTGATCTTGCCTGTCTTTTGTCATCCTCTCATACACACTCCTCACCCTGAAACAGGTGTGTAGGTCAAAACAGGTGTGTGTGTGTCTGAGACAACTGGCCTCTGTTCCCTTTCTGTTGTAAACTATAAGGAAGGTTCCAGGTGTAGCTCACAGCATATGTGGGATCTATAAGGAGACACTGTGTTCATCATACTTGCTCACTGACCACTGCATTAGAAACACCCCTCTTGTTCTTCCACTGACTGGACCACCAGGGGTGGACAGTAACGAAGTACATTTACAAGAGTTCTGTACTTAAGTACATTATTCCAGAATCTGTACCGTACTTGATTAACAGTTATATTGGGAACTCCTACTCAGCTTAGGGAGTTTTTCCTTGCCTTAGTCGCCTTTGGCTTGCTCACTGAGGGCTCGGACATGGTTTCTGTAAAGCTATTTTGTGACAATGTCAGTTGTAAAAAGCGCTATAGAAATAAACTTGACTTGACTACATTTAAATAATAAACGTTGTATTTTTGACTTAATTTCTACAAAGCCCCTTGTTACTAGCAGAGGTTTGACGTCAGCAGATGAATTTTCTTTTCTAAAATGCGAAAGGCTGAACACAGAAATCACAGAAAACTCCTACAGTGTCAGTTAAGCTCGAAGTAGGTTCTGCATGACCAGTTGACCATAGTGGTGGTAATGATGACTAATACCTGCAGCAGAGAAAGATGATGAAGGTAAAGAGTTTAAAGCTATAGGTTTCTCATCAGAGCATCAACGGCCATATGTGAAGTCCAGTTAATCTCCATAGTGTCCATATCCATATGTGGTCCAAGGGCTTGTTTAGCTACTGTCTTTTACAGAGGAAGCCAGAAAAAATGTTAAATTAATTTAATTGAAATAACAATTAAAAAACGAAGCGATAATGTCTGTTCTGTTGTCGATTCAGCTGTTTCTGTAAACTTCATAGTAAATTCCACAAGCCTTTAATTCTACAGGATCTAAAAGCAAGTCAGTGCTGTCGGCTGTTTCGGAGCCAGTAGGTCTGCAAATGTATTGTGGCGACAGCGCTGTCAAAAAATGCACATTAAAAATGTCATTAAAAATAGAAGTATTACTTAAGTATGATTAAAAGCAAATACTCCAGTTCTTTAACACAAGTAAAGATTAAACTGAACTACTTTTACTTGTAGTGCAGTCATATTTGGTCAGGAACATTTACACATTCACTCAAGTACTGGAGTTGTGTATTTCATCCACTTCTGCTGAACACTTAGGAACACCAGCCTTGTGCTTCTACTCAGTGGCCACTTTATTAGAAATTCTCTAACCATGTTCCTCTCTCTCTCTCTCTCTCTCTCTCTCTCTCTCTCTCTCTCTCCACACACTCCAGTTGTCTGAATGACTCTTGTAGAAAGTATGAGTGAAGTGAAGCTGAAGTGTGAGCTCGCTCTCAGAATAGCATGAAGGACAGACTCCACCAATGAGAAAAGATGAGAAAAGATTGGGAACTCACCTCCTGTGTCCTCCCAAGAGGAGAGGGAAAAAAGACGTGTGAAAAGGACACATGTTGATGAATGAGGGAAAGGAGGAGAAGAACAGTGAGCCATGCTCTGGAACGTGATGTCAAAACTTAGCACTGGGATACAGTAATACACACAGTACATGTGACATACAGTATTCGCTTGCATCAGAGCTTACAGGGTTCGGATATTCGCCCATATTGCCTCGAATCTTCATTCTAAAAATCACCCTTAAAAATACACTGTACCTTTGCAGCTATAACAGCCTTTGTAAAGACTTTCCACAAGATTCTGGAGTGTGTCTGTAGGAAAAAAACATTTGCAAGGTCAGGAACTGAGGATGGGTGAGAAGGCCCTGCTCAAAAACACCATTCCAGTGCATCCAAAAGGTTTTTAGTTGGGTTGGGGACAGGGCTCTGTGCAGCCCACTGGAGAAACTTCACTCTATGTCTTTATGGAGGTTGCTTTGTGCACAGAGGCACAGTAACAGGGGCTGCTTTTTGGGGCGTAGTTTTAGTGAAGGATGATGTTAACACTACAGTACACTATTATACACTTCCATGCAACAGGTTGGGGGAGCGCCTTTCTTGCTCCAGCATAGACCATTAAGACATGGTGTCATAAAGTTGGTGTGGAGTTACTCCAGTAGCTGCACAGAGCCTCTACCTCAACCCAACTGAACAACTACAGTGAGCTAGACTTTATCCAACATCAGTGTCTGACCTCACAAATACTCTTTTGACTAAATGGGCACAAATTCCCAAAGGAGGCTATTATAGCTAAAAAGGGGGAGGGACTCAGCATTAATGCCCATGGTTCTAAAATGTGATGTCCGATTAGCTTATACAGGTCTGATGGTCAGGTATTTATATACTTTTGGCTGCATAGATTTTGGCCGTAGTGCCTTTATACTTGATGGTTACCTCTGTGATTTGTTAAACAATGCTCTGGCAGATGGGACAAAAGTCAGTTTGTGTCTCACAAGCAAAACATTTTCCAACACAGAACTCCTGTACCACCCAGGGGACAGCCCCTAGACCTGACCTTGCCGTCACTTTTGAGAATGTCATCATCACTCCCACAATGGAAGCACAAAATCTAGGAATTATTTTGGATGAAGATCTCACATTTTCATCTCACATTAATAACCTCTTCCAAACATGCAGGTATCTTTTCTACGACATCTGGAAAATCTATCCATTGGATCCATCCAAGGTACCATCCCCAAGCACTGCTCACCTGGGGTTACCCACTGCTTCTACACGAATGGGTTAAACGCAGAGGTCACATTTTTTTGTGGTGCACAGTGTGTTGTGCTGTGGTGTATTCACAATGACAAATAAATCACTCACTTCACTGTTGCACTTGCATTAGATTCAAAACCTTAAAAGCTCACCTACAAAGCCAAAAATGATCCAGTCCCAGTTTACCTATCAGCACTGACCAAACAGCTCACAGCTCGTCTTAGAGCATCATGCTAAGCCCAACTTGACCCCAAATTCTTAAAAATCTTCTTAAACTCTTCTCAGTTTTGGCACATAAATGGTGGAACAAACTCACTGTTAGAACTGCAGAGTCCCTCACTGTTTTTAAATGAGGACTGAACACCCACCTCTTCACAGAGCACTTAGGACAAGAACTAGATGTCCCTACATAACTGACAAACTTACAACTAATAATAATATTAATTCAACATATGTAAAAAAAAATACAAATCTTGTGTGTTGTGTGTAAGGATGAACCATAGCTCTGGTAGAGTCTTGCCTGCCTAGCAGTTCTTAACTGAAGTCTAGCTTTATTAGTGTGAGGGACAAGTTTTCTCTGTTGACTCAAATCACCTGTGAACAGATAAGCGCTTTGATACGAGCATCTGCCAAACGCTGTAAATGTAAATGCAATGCAAATTCAATATGCTTTGATGTTCATTTTGTTAAAATGTGAAATTCCAGAAGCTACAATGTGTATTGTGTTATTTAAATCAACTGGTGAGCTGTGAGGGCTTTCATGGTCGATTGTGTAGCCTGTTGGTTGCACAGGGCTGGGACCCTTCATGTATACTCCTCTACTGCATCCTTAAAATCTACCTTTTTAGTAAAGGCAACCATATATGCAGAACTAAAGATCCACATTTGCACATTTACGATATGATGGCTATAATGTCATAAACGGTTCTTTAAAAGACTCTTTTTAAATGGTTCTATATAGCACAAAAAGGGGTTCCACTATCGCTACAAGTTAATAGAACCTTTTGGTAATATGTTGAGTGTGTGTGAACAGTTTTTCCTTTAGATGTGTTCAGTGTGTTTCACTTGATTGAAAATGAATGTCAGCTTCATTTATTTTGAGCCTTTTGATCACATTTATGAAGAACCAACTACAATTAAGTCAAACTGCACAATTATCACTAACATTTTACATCAAAGCCTCTCAAAAACGTCACACAGAAATCAGCCGGCCGTCAGCAAGAGAAATCAAACACACCCAGCTTCAAAGAAAATGTGCTCATAAACTGAAAACTTTATGACTTTACACTCATACAGAAAAAAAACATGAATTTCCTATAATGTGTTTTAAATGCTTGGTTTTAGGCACTATGTTATATTTTAGAGCTTTTATGCACATGTGGATTTTTCTGACATAATGATTCCTTCTTCTCACACACTGTCACAGTTTCCCACCAAAGCCTCATCTTCTACTGTCTCCTCCCATGTTTCATCCCCTATCCCACCCATGTTTTTCTGTTATACAGCTCTTCACAGCCTTTTGGCTTTATGTAAATTTTATTATAAAGCAGAGGCATGGTGGTGTAGCTGGATGACAGAGAAGCGGTGGTGTAGCTGGAAGACAAAGGAACAGTGGTGTAGCTGGAAGACAAAGAAACGGTGTTGAAGCTGGAAGACAGAGGAACGGTGGTGTTGTTGGAAGACAGAAAAACGGTGGTGTAGCTGGGAGGCAGAGGAACGGTGGTGTTGCTGGAAGGCAGAGAAACGGTGGTGTAGCTGGGAGGCAGAGGAACGGTGATGTAGCTGGGAGGCAGAGGAACGGTGTTGAAGCTGGAAGACAGAGGAACGGTGGTGTTGTTGGAAGACAGAGGAACGGTGGTGTTGCTGGAAGACAGAGTAACGGTGGTGTTGCTGGAACGCAGAGTAACGGTGGTGTTGCTGGAAG
>JBBPDA010062632.1:0-13146 GCA_037974385.1 Arnoldichthys spilopterus | reverse complement strand
ACCGGCAACAATGAACAGTCCATCCGGGTGAGAATTCTGCAGCTCGCTGATCGCACCGTACAGTTCCAGCAGCGCGTTGTCAGCATTATTCCTGGGCGGAAGGTAAATACCAACAATCAGCACAGCTGTAAATTCCCTTGGTAAATAAAAAGGTCTACATTTAACAGTCACAAACTCCACCAGCGGTGAGTGGACACAAGCACTGAGTCTCTGCACCATTCTGTGTTGTATATACAGGATTACAGAGCATTACAGAATATTTTGGAGCTTTCAAAAAATCAAACAATATTAACCACATTGCCCCCTACACTTCCTGTACAGCATTACAATCTGTCAGAATTCTGCTGTGCAGATCATCTTTTGCTGAGTGCCTATTGTGGCCCTGGCAAGAAAGCCTCTTGAATCCTAAAATAATGGCATAATTTTTAGCTGGACTATGATAGTCTTCACTGAGGGATTTTGGCCATATTCCTGAGCTCTTCCTTTTGATTAGATTACACAACTGCAAGATTACTGTACCAGTATAATGTTTTGTCCAGCAGGCTTGTGATAATCACTATGTAATGGTTGCTTATCACACCAACGCATATACATGATATAAGTAGTTTGCGTTAATGTTATAAAAGTCTTTTTAAACAGAACATATGAGAGTGGCATTTATATTAGTGGCTCTGAAGATTTTTTTATAATTTAAACATGTTATAAAGGCTGGAATCTGCTGATTCATATTTAAAGAGTGATAATCTTTGTGAGCCACATCTTTTAATGGGAGTCGATGATTGTGTTATGTGAAGCACTTAAAAGATTCCATGCAGCTTTTCTAATTAATAACCAATACAACTATCTTTAGATTTATAGCACAAATACCTCATTTGCTACATTTGAGGTTAATTTCAGTATGTTATTAATAAATAAACCAGTAAATGTTAGTAATATTGTGATTAATATAAATATCTATATAAAGACATTATACCAACTCTGACAACTCTGTGTCCAGGTGTTTTTAAAACAGGGCTTTTTCTTTTCCTGAAAAGTAACAGTTTGAGACTTATGAGTTTTGCGGCCAACAATGACAACTTTAGACTTACTGTGAGCTGTAAAGAAGAACTTAACTTTAACATGAAGCTAGTTTTCACAGATCATGTCAGTTGCAGAAGTGATGATCCAGATTTGTTTTTTTGTGGTAATGACCTTAATAAAAACGAAAGAATCAGTCAGCTTATTTTTTATGTTTAATATGAAGTATTCATAGAAGAAGGACAATATATTTTTGGCAAGGTGCCAATCAATGGTTAGGGAAGAGCAGGCTCACCTAATTATAGTGGTTAATAATGTAATAGTAGCTTTAGGTAGAGGGCAGAGCTGTGTTCTTTTCATTTCATTTTTTGGGGGAAGAAAACCTGTCACTTCTAGTAGTCTGGCTACACCCCTGGAGAACCATAACGTAGTTGCTAGAAGTAGCTGAGTGGGCATAAACATTGAATAAGAGATAGCTGAGTGTAGGGCCCTGTGGCACACCACAGCAGATGGAGGTTTGTGGCATCCTGAAATCCCTGAAATGCCTGCTCTCCTGTCTTAACTGGAGAAATGTCTCTTGTAGTGGAGTGCTTCTAGCAAATTACTAACAATCAGTCTAAGGGGAATTAAATATGTGAAAGAACAGAATAGTGTGATGTTTTCAATGTAACATTTCTCTTTGGCAGTACAGGAAAGATGAAAACAAAAGTGAAATGACCCCACCATCAACAAAACAAAATTGCTCTCTCCTGGTCAGCAAAATGAAGTCCCCTCCCTGTTTAAGAAAATAAATGTGTTCTCCCAGGTCAAAAAATAAACTCACCTATGCCATCACATGCGAGCATACCAAACCTCATGATGTAAATGATCCATGGAACGCATGCAATGGGGTTCATTAAAGTCTGAAAAAGCCACACCAATGTTCACTCTCATACCAAACTCTTTCTGCTCATAGCTTTCTCTACTTCTGTCTTTCTTATGCCACTGATGATTTGTCATGCCACGTGTCCTGTCTGTGTTTCTGTTTTGGTTTTTTATGTGCTTCCGTATGTCTCATGTTCATGTTCTAGCCCCGACTGTGTCTACGCCCTTGTTCTTGCCTAGCACACCTGTTCCTTGTCCCTTTGTCTCCTCCTTTTGTGAGGTTTTGCTCATTATGTGTCTCTATTTGTTGTTCTCCTGTGTCTCAGCAGTTGTCAGTTCTCTGTTGTGACTCCCCATTATTGTTCCCCTTAAGTTCTCTGTTTAGACTGTTGTGTTTATATCTGTTGTTTTCATGTCAAGTTAGATCCCTGTTGTTATCAGTTGTCTTAGGTAGTAGTTTATCTATGTTGTTAGTTTGTTCCTGTAATTATACATGTTCCTAGTCTTAGTCTGTTTAACTTAATAAACAGCTATGAGTCGTGTTTTAGTACTTTGTAACTGTTTTGTCGTGTTACTTAGTCTGTAAGAGGTTCCCTCTCTAACTGTGAGGTTTGGGACAGTTTTTGTTGTGCTTTTACCTTTTCTGGCGGTTTGTTTGGGAAGTCCGAATGCCGCTAATGCTAACGCTGCTAGCAACTCAGACTGGGTCTTTGTTTACACCCATGACCAGCTGCACATGTTGCAGCCAGACACAAAAGTAAACAATGGGAATTTGCTGGATATACCTTTAGAGTTAAGGCGAAAGACAAACGGGGGAAGAAGAGCCAAGCATCAAGGAAAACTGACAGGAAGGAATGAGCAACAGGCGAGCAAAAGGGAGTCAAGGAGAAGGAGATACAAGCCATATCTCCCTTCCGTCCTCATGGGCAATGTGAGATCACTGGACAAAAAGATGGACGAGCTCACGATGCTTGTTAAAAACAACAGGGATTTTTGAGTGCAGCTTAATGTGCTTTACTGAATCATGGCTGCATGAGCTTATTCCCACCTCTGCTGTGGACATCAGTGGCTTTTAATGTGTGCGGGCAGAGAGTGGAAAGTGTTCTTCAATGAAAGATAGTGCCACCCCAGTCACATAGTAATCAAGGAATGTGTCTGCAGCCCTGACATTGAGCTGTTAGTGGTGGGACTACATCCATACTACATGCCCAGAGAGTTTTCACATGCAATCACCATTGTTGTTTATGTCCCTCCATCACTGCTTCCTCCCCCACCCTTCAGATCCACCTATTCACCTGTGGAGACCACCTCCATCCTCTTCTCTGTCCACAACACTGACACCTACAGATCATTCTATACCATTACCGAGGGCCAAGTTGTAAGAGATCTATACAGACTTGCCTGTCCTGATGGCATCAGTCCACAGGTGCTCAAGATCTGTGCCCTACAGCTTGGTGGAATATTACTCAGGATCTTCAACATGAGCCTGAGTATCCAAAATTTGCCAGTGCTGTGGAAAACATCTTGTCTGGTTCCTGTACTAAAGAAGGCATGTCCTTGTGCCCCATCTGACTACAGGCCTGTGGCACTCACCTCACACTACATAAAGATATTTGAGAGACTGATAATGAAGATCCTTCGTCCTATGATTAGACCGGCATTAGATCCCCTTCAGAAGAGGGTTAGGGTGGAAGATGCCATTATCTACCTGTTACATCGGGCCTACAGCCACCTCAACAAGCCAGGTGGTACCCTAAGATCATGTTCTTCTACTTCTCAGGTGCCTTCAATACCATCCAGACAGCCTGGCTGGGGAACAAACTATCTGCAATGCAGGTTGATGTTCAAGTTTATTATGGACTACCTGACTGGTAGGCCACAGTATGTGCAGCAACAAGGCTGTGTGTCTGACACTGTGATGTTTAGCACTGGAGCTCCACAAGGGACAGTTCTGTCACTGTTCCTGTTCACCTTGTACCCCAGAGACTTTAACTACAATACAGACAGCTGACATCTGCAGAAATCCTTGGATGACTCTGCTGTAGTGGGAAGTATCAGAAACAGTGATGAGACTGAATACAGGAGGGTTGTGGATGGTTTTGTTGACTGGTGTAAGCTGAATCAGCTGCAGCTTAAAATCAGAAAAACAAAAGTGCTGGTGGTTTACATGAGAAGGTTGACCTGAGAATCACAGCCTCCAGTCACCCCCCTAACCATCAGGGGAGTGGATATGGAGATTGTTTAGGACTACAGATACCTGGAAGTGCACATTGACAGTAAATTGGACTGGTCTAAGAACTCACTGGTCTCATATAAAAAGGGTCAGAGTAGGCTGTACTTTTTATTGTGACTCAGATCCTTTAAGGAAGGCTGGCTCTGTGGTGGAAGTGGACCTTGACTCCTTGAAGATGGTTGCAGACCAGAAGTGCTGACCAGACTTAAGGCCATTATTGAAAATGCTGACCATCCCTGCACAGTGTTGTGGTTGGACAGAGGAGCACTTTTAGCTGTAGACTGACTAAAATTGCTCCACTGAACAACACAGAAAATCCTTCCATCCTACAGCCATCAGACTCTATAACTCCTCCTCCTGAATCTCATATACTTACTTAGCCAGATGTTACAACTTATTAGGTTCCATAATATATTATACATATTGTACACTACATTTATTATACATTTTAGTACATTTAATATTTAATATATTAGTTATGTGCAATATCCTACCTGCTGCTGCATCTTTTACTGTGTAAATTAATTAATTTACATTCATATTTATACCACACAGTCTTAATAAAACTTTTTGGGAAGTGCAATATACTCCTTTTCCCAAGTGCAGTTTCATTGGTGCAGTATTCACTTAAAGCACAATACTGTTTCATACAGTTGTTTACACAGTATAGATTTATATTATATAGTGTAACTGATCCGGAATATATAATGTTAGATAGTGTAAAGTTATAGTATATAATGTTAAAAATGTGTAAATAGTATTTTTTGATTACAGAGCAGTGTGAGGCTCTGTTGTGTCCCTGTCCATGTTTTGTTTTGTTAGCCATGTGCTTGTCCATGTGTTTGTTAGCCATGCCTTCTCCCCGCCTCACACCTGGTCCTTGTTCCCCATCTTCTCCCTGTGTTTGTAAGATCAATGGCTCCTGCGGCCAACAGGGGGCATTCCCCATCTGCAGCACCACAGCCAGCCAGCAGAGGGACCCAATGTTCTACTCTGGTCAGCAGAGGAAATAATCCCTCTGCTGCAGTTCCACCCCCAATAGGCAGAGGACGACAGGGAGCTTGCAATAAGGGCAATCAGTGGACATGAGCCACACCTGGCCATGACCCTATAAAGAAGTTCCTCTTGGAACTGTGCTAAGTCCTCTGCCAAGTTTGGCTGTAGTCTGACTCTGCCGGTAACGGTAAAGTGCAGGACAGTTTGCCAGCACTACTCTCTGCCTTTTCTCCTTTTCTGGGAACTCCTTTTCCAAAGAAAAAAACAAAAGAAAAACTTCTATCTCTATTTCTCAACACTCCTGAGAAGTACAGCTTCTCAAACTTCCACCTCCTTGTTGGCTACACTGCCCAGGAGGTTATTTGTTTGTTTAAAAGTAGCTCTCATTGTGAGAGGGAGATTTAGGAATTGAAAGAGAAATTTCAGATCTCAGCCTTCTCCAGGAGAGGAGGAGATCTAATTATTATTCTAAAATCTAGTCGTTCTGTTGAGGGATTCCTGTTAGTTATCTGCTGTCATTTTAGGCAGCGTAGCCAGTTTTCTCCCCTCCTGGCAGCCTTAGTTATTGTCCTCCTTTGTAAAGTTCTTTCCTATATAGAGCGTAAGTAGCCTTGTGGCTCAGCCAGATAACAGTCACATTAGAAACCTGGAGAACAGGGTTCAAATCCAGTGCCTTCTCTGGCGTCAAACACATCTTCCCGATCACACACCTCACTCTCCCGGTCTACGGCTTCCTTCCTTGTGGCTCAGTGGTTAGCACATCTACCTCTGAGCCTCGAGTTTGAATCCCGGACAGCGGGAGTATAACCTTCCTTACCTCTGCACTTGAGTTTGATACACAAACCTTGCGCCGCACTCTAAGACGGCACATTACAGTGTTCATGTGTCCCTCGATTGTGCTACTTATTTAACCTCCTGTCTTTGTCTCAGTCCTTGTCGATTCTCTGTGTATACTGTTGTATGTCATTATGATTTCCCTGCTATGTCTACACCCATTGTTTGTAACCTCAAATTTGTTTTCTTAGTTTGCAAAGAACTGCACTTTTTTATTTTTATTCTATTTTGATTTGTCCTACTCTTTATAACTTAGTGCTTTCTTGTCTTTTCTGTCTGTCTGAGCTGATGTAATAAACAATTTCCCAGGTAATGTGACTTTCACTGATTATGCAAATTCATAAGGTGCCTAGAGCACTTGTTAATGTCAGGAAATGGGGTTGATTTGGAAGCAAGCACCCAGGCATACTTAGTACTGATAGTATTTAATTAACAAAATTACGAAACACACTGACATAGAACGTGGCTAAGAAAACAGGAACTCCAGAGACAACAGCTATAACAGATACGACAGAGAATCCACAATCACACAACCTAACATGGGGGTTTATATATAGACATGACATGTGAAACACCTGAACACAAGACAAGATGCAGCTGGGAGGCAGGGCTAGACATAAATGAACACGAGGGGCAAGACACGTGGCTAAGCGAAAACAAAAACATGGACAAGTGGGACGAGGACCATAACATAGCCCTCCCCCTAGAAGCAACATCCCAGTGCTGTAACATACACTTAGGAGGATGGCAAACAAGAACATAGGCAAAACACGAGACCTAAGAAAAGACACAAGGAAACTAGACAAAACACATTGACAACAACCTGGACAAAAGATCAAACATGGGCACAAGGACAGGGAACACCAAGGGAAACATGAACTGATGACACATAAACATGGACTGAGGGAGCGAAGTCCCGGGCATAGGGAATGGATTTCCTGGCCCAATAGGCATGAAGGCTGCACCCGATGATGTCAGCGATATCCAGGGGGAGCCGGGCGGTGCCCACAAGGTCCTGGTGGAACAGGCTGGAGCTGGCGATGTCCGGTGGGAGCAAAACGAAGATTGTGACATGAACATGGAAAGACTGCGACATCCGGGCGGAGCTAGGTGTGGCCCGAGACATCGGGGTGGAGATGGGTGGAGATGGGTGGCGACAGCAACCCTGAGGCTGGACCCTCCAGTGTCCTCGGTGACCCGGAGGCTGGACCCTCCGGCATCCTTGGCGACCCCGAGGCTGGACACGGTGACTCCTACACCGTGTGGGGAGCTGCTCGGTGATGGCCGGGGTCTCTGGCGACAGCTCTGACGCGGGGGTGGAGCAGCTTGGCAACGTCCCTGAAGCGGGGGCCAGGGCTGGCGTGAACTCGGTGGGAGCAGATTAATTGGACTGGGAGCTGGGGACGGTGAGCCTGGTGGATGCCTGGTCGGGGTCCTTGGGCGCTAAGCTGTCAGGCCCAACAACTGACCCAGGAGATCCCTCGATTACTGGCGGCTCTCTGCGTTTGCCCTTGTGCCTTTTGCGCCTCGTGTTCACACGCGCCGCCAGCGATCTCAGGAAGGGGATCAAGCTCGTTGCTTTCACTGATCACCCAGGCCAGTCCCGAGCCTAACAGCTCTCCCCCAAAAATTTCTCTCCTTCTGAAGGGCTCCTCACCCTTCGTCTCTCCAGCCTTGTCTGCTCCTCTCCCTCAGCGAACCTTAAAAAAATGTTGAGGTCCCAGATAATGTTCCTTCCCTCCTTCGGGCCATGTCCACTATTCAGCCACTTTTCCACCCTCCTTACTCCCAATGTAAAGTATGTGGCTGCTTCCATATGTGGTGGATTCTTCTGTCATACCTGGTATAGCTGTTGTCTCTAGAGTTTCTGTTTTCTTAGCCACATTCTATGTTAGTGTGTTTCATGTTTTTGTTATTTTTGTTTATTAAATACTCTTAACTAAAGTACGCCTGGGCGCTTGCTTCCAAATCAACCCAGTTTCCTGACAGTTAATAACTGCAAAGCATAACATTAACTTCTACACTACTCACAATAAGTTAGGAATATTGTTATTTGCATAAGTGCTTTTCCTATTTGCTTTGAATTTGAATGAAATAAGTAAAAGTTCCCTTTGATATTACTAATAATGTATGAGAAGAAACACCATTTTCATTAGTTTAATATTTATTAACCCAAAAATGTAGACAAAAACAGGGATAGCCCCAAATAACAAATATTGACAATGTCAGTAGTGGGTGTTAACACCATTTTCCGCAATGACAGCTTGACAGCAATGTCTCATGCTCCTCACTAGCCTCATGATGTTGTCCTGAGTGTAACGTCCACGCCCCTTGTTTGTGTCTGTCTGTTCCACATGCTTGCTCCTCGTGTCACCCGAGCCCTGCCTTATACCTGTTCCTCATTCCCTGTGTACAGCTGTTCCTCGTTAGTTTTGAGTATTTATACCCCTTGTTTTGTTCAGTCTGGTGTGGGTTAACCTAGTGTTTCTTCCTGTTTCAGTGTTTGATTTGCTTGTTTTGGTTTTCACTGTTTTGAGTTAGTTTCTTGTTTATTTAAATAAATATTTTTCATTCGAAGACGTAGCTCGCACTTACTTCAGTCAATTTCCACAGAAGCTTACAGATTAACCCACCATGCTATAGAAGTAGAGAGACTACACAGGTTGGGAGAGGAATGGCTTGTGGACGGGATTTATAGGGGAAATGAGAGAAAAGAGGGCGAGAAGATGATCTAATCTTTTAAACTGGCGGGGGAGAGTGAGCTGAGCAATATGGTGGAAAAGATTCTGCTAGAGAGCGAGAAGCTTCTCCAGAGGGGAGAATTTATTGAGGGGAGGGGTTGTTGCCCTCAGAGCTGGCTGGGGCAGCCAGTTCAGAGGAGGAGCGCAACATTCCTCCTAAGGCAGCTCCGGGGGTCAAAGGCAAAATTCCAGAGATCTCCATTGCTCAGAAGCTCGAGTTGGGAGTGCGCTTTTACTGGAGCCACAGCACTCGCCAAGGAGTCAGCTCAGCGAATCCATGGCACGGCTTCAAGAGTCGACTCTCCGCACGAGAAATGTAAAGGAAAAGGTGACACAAACTTTGGTGAGGCAGATGCGTACCACCAAAGCTGGGTTTACGCAGACGCAGACGAAGCGCTTGCGGGAAACCAGGGTAAGCTCAACCCAAACGTTACCCGAGAGCTTTTCCTGGAAACTGCTGAATCAGCCGCCAAGCTCCATCTCCTCATCGCCAGTCCCGGCTTCCGTGTCGGGAAGGCCCGCCTCCACGGCATCCCACATCATCGACGTCACGCGTCATGCAGCTGACGTGACGAGCCGAGTCCCCGAGTCAATGAGCAAAGCAGCGGGTTATAGGACACCTGAAGACTCTGCACCGGCGTTGGAGGGGCAGCAGAGTCCCACCCTCACATCGCTGAAGCCACTGTGTCCTGCCCTTGAGGTCCTGATCCCTGAGAGGACTGCGTCACCGTCGCAGTCACCACTCAGCTCTGCCCTGTCTTTGCCATCACTGCTCAGCTCTGCCCTGTCTTGGCCGTCACCGCCCAGCTCTGCCCAGACATCTCGGTCTACGCCCAGCTCCGCCCTGACGTCATCACCTACGCCATGTGTCGTGTTCACGCCACTGTCTCCGGCTCCTTCCCCCCGAACATCGCCGGCTTCACCTTGTTCCCCTCGGATGTCGCGTGCGTCTCCTGGCTCCGCCCAGACATGGCATGCATCTCCTGGCTCCGTCGCTGCACCCAAAGGGTTTCAGGACGGGAGCTTTTCAACCGGGACATTTGTTTCCCCAGCCAGGACCTGTGTTTCCCCAACCCAAGACAAAGTTTGCCTTGTCTTTAGTGTTGCCGTCCTCCTGGGTCAACGCCTCAGTTGTGGGAGGGGTTTAGCGCACCGGGACATTGTGCCTAGGAGAAGGGCTCTGTAACGTCCATGCCCCTTGTTTATGTGTCTGTCTGTTCCACGTGCTTCCTCCTCGTGTCACCCGAGCCCTGCCTTACACCTGTTCCTTGTTCCCCATGTGCAGCTGTTCCTCGTTAGTTTTGAGTATTTATACCCCTTGTTTTGTTCAGTCTGGTGTGGGTTAATGGTTGTATTCATGTCATGTAGTGTTTCTTCCTGTTTCAGTGTTTGATTTGCTAGTTTTGGTTTTTAGTGTTTTGAGTTAGTTTCTTGTTTATTTAAATAAATATTTTTCATTCGAAGACGTAGCTCGCACTTACTTCCAACAATTACCACAGAAGCTTACACTGAGGCAGTGTGTTTGACTCTCCCCTAAGTGCTACACACAGTTCTGCCAGGTCCCGTGGGGGTGGGGTACGATCATGCAGTTTCTGCTTCAACTGGTCCCAGACATTCCCAGACTCTATGGGGTTCAGGTCAGGGGACATTGACATCCATACCATATGAGGCATTCCAACTTCCTGAATTCAAGCTGTGACAATTCTGCCACGAAGTGGTGGAGCATTATCATCCATGAACAGAAAGTTGGGAGTGTGCTGGCGGAATTGAGGGAGAATGATAGGTTCTATGATGTCTCTCAGGTAAGAACGTGCAGTGACTGAGCCATGTACAATAACCAAATCTGTTTTGCGCTGACTGGTGATGCCTGCCCTGAATGTTGCACCTCCTCCACCAAAGCAAACCCTGGGGACCATGTTGACCTCAGCGTATCGCTCATCATTTCTGTGCAAGGTGACCTGACACTTATCAGTGAACAGGGCGGTAGACCACTGCTGCATTGTCCAGGTCACATGGTCTTATGCCCACTGCAAATGTTCACAGTGGTGTCTTGGTGTCAGTGGAGTCACCTGCAACAGTTGTCTGGAATTCAAACCAAAGCGGTGGAGTCGGTTGCGAATGGTTTGTCTGGAAACCCTAGTACCCCTCCCATCTCGTAAATGGGCCTGCAGCTGTGTGGCAGTTGCATAACAATGTCTGAGTGCATAGGTCCTTAGGTACTGGTCATTGTTGCAGTCTGTCACTTGTGGAGCTACACTCCTGGGTCTGTCATGAACTCTGCCAGTAGTTCTGTGTCTTGATGCAAGTCTGCTGATGACCAGGTGACCCTGCTCGTCCATTAAGTGACGTTGTGTGTTCATGGCTGTTTGGATGATGAGCTTGGAATGACTTACATACCAGCTTTTTATACCCACAGAATGTTGAAATTGATGAAGGCTGTCTTTTGGTATTGTGAATTATGAATGATTCATATTAAATAGTAATAATTCATAGTGTTTACTGAAAATGTCATAATGGTTACTAAATAATTCAGTAAATTTTGAAGACGCAGAATGTATGACCTAGAGGTACTTCCAGTGACCATCATTTGCAGACCACTGGGCTTGGGGTGAGATGGTGTGATCTTTTTATATATGTTATTATTCAGGGTGATGAGTTTTTTTTTTTTTTTTAATCTTTTAAACATTGGCACTTTTGCTACAAAAAGTCCTTTTTTGTTTCTGGCACTAAATGGCTCAGATGCTCTGCAACATTTTATGTTTTTTCTTTGCTGCTGTAATTGCACAATTTTTAAACAATTTAAGCCTCACTTGGTCACCCGTCTTTATAAATATTTTCAGTTTTATAAGAATCTTTAACTTTTTCTGTTTACCTAAAGCTAGCCTGTGACTGATGTACTGAATTTGCCTTTCTCATATTCTCATTTTTTCAGCTCCAGTTTTCTCTTAAATGTCCAAACTTCTCTTAATTGTTAATTAACGCATGTCAAGGGGCAGTGGAACAGAGTATATTTCTCATTAGACAAATTGCTCAGCTAAAGTTCTGATGCACATGGCATTATTCAGCATTGAGGCTGACATTTTATTAACACTGGCATATCTGCTCCCTCCATTAAAGGCAGAGCTGTCTAATTTCACAAGATGACAAAGGCTGATCAGTCCTTGTCTTACAAAGTTTGCGCCACAAACGGTCCTGCTGAGTCATAGCATTGTTGGGTAGTGGAGTGACAATCAATAGTGCTTTAAAAATGCATATGACTCAGTTTCATTGTGTTAGTCCATGCCAGCCATACTACTTACACTTCTTTTAAACATCAAAATGCAAGGGTTTTTTTTGGTTTTGTTTTTTTTTTTGCATAGATTATATTGTTTTCACTTGCATGCAGGCAACCCAAAGTTTTTAACTGTCAGAAATAGTTACATTTTAAAGCTTTGGAAATTGGTTTCTTTCTAAAATTATAGTGTAAATCTTTAAACCCTTTTATAATCTCATTTTTGTACACTTATCTGGGACTGGGTCACAATAATAACAGGCTGAGGAGAGCAGCCCAAAAATTCCTTTACGCAACCTGATCCACCAGCTCCCCCTTGGGGATCCCACAACAGCCCCAAAAAGGCCACGATATAAAATCCTCCCAGACCCAATCCTCCCAGACCCAGTGTCTCCTTTCAGGTGGTCATGCCCAGAGCACCTCTACAGGGAGGCATCCTGACTAGATGCCCAAACCAGACCTCCTGAAGTGCACCACACTTAAGTTGGTTTACCCTTTTTACACCAAGGAACACTGGGTAAATTTCTGCCTATATGATATAGTTGTATTCAAACCTTAATAACTACAGATGATAATGTCATAAAAACAATTTAAAGTGAAAATTGAACTAGACAGGTGTACAATGGAGAAATCAAGTGTTAATTTTGGAAAAATTATAGCCTTTCTACTTTCTACTGCTCATACACTTGATTAAATACATTTTGCAAGTTTATTATACTTTTTTTTTTTTAAAAAAGGACCACATCACACTGACTCACCATGGCAGCATGAACAAGGACAGAGGGAGAGAGAAGGGGTAGAAGAGGGGTAAGATGACTGTCCAGCACGATGTCGAGAGTCTTGATGGTTTCTTAGGCAGTACTGCCTGAGAGCTCAGATCACACGCATTCAACGATCTGTCCCAACTTTTGTTGAGTGTGTTGCATCCATCACATTTTAAATCTGTGTATATTTACAAAAAAAAAACCCCACAAACTATATTTTTTATATATAATATATTTAACTTATTCGTAATGTAACACAATCACTGTGGAAACACTGAGCAATGTGCAATAATCTGTGCAATATCACTTTTACACTTTTATTTATTTATTTATTTATTTTTGTCCTATGTAAAAGGATTTATTTTAGTTAAGACTGGATGCTGTGTGTGTGTGTGTGTGTGTGTGTGTGTGTGTGTGTGTGTGCAT
>JBBPDA010062622.1:0-13147 GCA_037974385.1 Arnoldichthys spilopterus | reverse complement strand
CATATCTGCTCCATACCCACATTATTATATCCAGCACATATCTGCTCCATACCCACATTATTATATCCAGCACATATAGCACTGGCAGGTTCTGCTGGTCCTGCTGTGCCAGCCTTCAGGTCCACTGAGCATCTTTATTTAAATTTGTCTAATGCTGATATTATTTTAATTTTTATTTATATTATTTTCTTTAGTTAGTTTATCAACACAACATCAGCGTGCTCCATATCCTATTAACGTACTAGGACATGTATGTTGAGGCTAATGAGAACATTATTATATGGTTTGTTTTCTGTTTTCATTCTCCTTAATCCATACAGTCACAGATCTGGACCTATGAATAGATCTAAGACTCATTGTTCTCTCTTCATACAAAAAGAAAATCCTGGGAAACTGGAGATCATATTGCACAGTCTGATCTCACCTGGTCGAAAGGAACAAAAGCGTTATTGCAAACATGCACACATAACCAGAACAGTGCTTTACAGGTTGACTCACATTCTCACTGCAGATATCTGCTGGCCCGGAGACGTTACATCCGAGCTTGCGGCTTCTTCCCCGACTACACTCGTCTGTGAGGAGACCCAGACCTTCTTTGCAAAGAACTTCTCCCGCTTGGACAGCTTCACGCTCCTGCGTTTCTCAGGTTTGGCCTCCTCCTCAGTGCAGGCAGGTTCTGCAGGTCCTGCTGTGCCAGCCTTCAGCTCCACTGAGGCCTGAGATGTGGGAAGGGACAACTCCAGCTTAAGATCTGCCACTTGTGGAGGGATGGGGCCACTGGTGCTTTCCGCACCCAGCACAGGAGAGCTCTCGGATGGGCTGTCTGGAACAGGTGTGGTCTGAGCCGGCGAGTCGCTCTCTTCCTCTTCCAGGTGCGTTTCCACCCACACGGCTTTGTGTAGCTGCACGGGTGAGGGCGAGACCTGACAGGACCCCTCCTCTGCCTCAGGGGACGAGACTTTGGTAGGGCTGAGAACCTCGCGAGAACCATTGCTCAGCTTGCGCGGCCTCCTCCGGCCTGAGTTTTTCTTCCCCATGCTTTCACTATCACCCTGCTCAGAACTCTCAGAGCTCGACTGGTTTCGGGAGTGTGAGCCAAGAGTGACCCCCGCTAGAGCGGTGTAGTTCCCTTTTCCACCCACGAAGGACTTCAAAACAGTCTTTTTGATATCCGTTCCCCCTGTGGCAGACTTGGGCTCGCCGGAACTTTTCACAGGAACCTCAACGCATTTTTTAATTGTTGTCTGACACCCGTCCCCGTTGATCACACTAGTCTCCTCCAGGAACACCTTCAATTTCCTACTGACCTCTGTTACCAGACGATCGGTCTTTTGGTCCTCGCTGCTGTCCCGCCGGGTCACCTCCCTCACGCTCCCGCGGCTGCTGCTTTCGCTGTCGGCGAACGGCAGGTCTCCTCCATCCGTGATGATGGAGGCCACGCTGCGGACGCTGGGGCTTCCTTTGAGCCTGACCTCCGACACGAAGACCTGGTCTCCCTCTGAGCTACCTGAAGAATGCCTCAGGCCCGCAGACGCCTCAGGCTTCCTGGGGCTGGTCTCTGGAGATGCATTTTCGTCAGTTTCACTGGACGTGGTCTTGCTCTTTCGCTTCTTCGAGAAGAATGTTGAGACCCGGTGAAGAACGCCTCCCTTTTCGTCTGAACTCTGCCACACAAAGAAACAGGACAAAAAATAAACAACCATAGAAATGTGCGGCCCGTACTAAGGTGCCATACCTGAAGACCGTCCAAGCCACAGAGTGGCAAATATTTTTCCAACGTATGTGCATTCCTGTACCAAATGAAGCACCAAACAACGCTGAGCCAGAGTTTCTGTACCGGCAGAGACATTGTGGCCTATGTTTTAGTTGACAAAACTGAGAAATTAAGGAAAAATATAGTGAAGCAAAAGTTTTGTTGTTAAGCATTGTGAAAAAAAAATATGTGGGTGGCTGAATTTTCATCCCATGCCCCAAGCTAATGGAAGCAGACTACCTTCCAGCATTAAGCAGTTTCCCCCGCTCACAGCCACAAGCGTGGCAGCCTGCCATCCTCTTAACGGCTATTGTTGAGTTACACAAGGGCACGAGAAGCATGTAGAGGTGACTACATGACTCTAGGTACCATATACTCTAGTCATACAGCACTGCTTGGCCTAGAAAGTTATTTTTACAAAATAAAAGTCCAACTCTTACTATAATTATTTGCAAAAAACAAAAACAAAAAAAGGTTTCTTCACCATCTCAGATGTGTCAGTAGCCATTTCTACCTTTAAAATCTATTTTATCAGCATGCACGTAACAGCAACCCAGAATAAACAGAAACCTTCAGATCATATTACACACATCATTTGCATCACAACAGCATTGATGTAAAGCAGAGGAACAACAACAAACATTACCTTACAATGCCACGTTGTGTACAAATGTCAATTTTCAGGTCATAAAACGAGCTCCAGGCAGACATAAAGGAGGCAGAACGCACGTCAACCTGAGCGCCTCAATAATTCACTCCTTCTCCACTGCGTGTAACACGCTCACTTTTTCCCCCCACCCGTTTTCCGGCGGAGCGTTGTGATTGGCTAGGACCGTCCCACCTCCGGTGCTGTCATTTGTTACGAGTGTGCCGTCTCCCTCGCTAAATCTGGCGGATAGGGGGGACCAGCCTCCTGCGCCGTGCTTGAAAAGTACTACCCAGGTTCCTATCACTGCTTCTGCGCACCGATTGGCTACAGTCACCCCAAGCAGTGTCGCTATTGGCGGATTGAGATGCGTTTGAACAAACGCGGGAGGCGGAGCGTGTCGGAAAACGGGTGGGAGAAAAAAACAATTCACGCTCTATGGGGAAAAATGTCTGTGGTCCCGTCTAAACTTTCTCAGGCTGAAACAAAAATAAGCCCCGAGTTCGCGCACGGAGTTAGATCAGGGATGTGTCCCTCATTAGATTGAACTCACCATTGTATAAGCCGTTGGGATGTTTTGCTACCTGTGGCTGTGGCTCAAATCCAGTGAGAAAACCCCGTAAACTTCACTCTCCGGAGGCAGAAGCGCAGACAAACCCGCTCGCATGCGAACAGCTGGGCCAAGCGCCGCCCGTGGTCATTTGTTACTGACCGGAACGGAGAACGCGAACCACACTTCTGATGGAGTCGAAAGTGAAGTATGCTAGGCTAAAGCATTAGCTTGTGTTTGCTTGGTGGAGGAGGCGCGAATATGTCGCGCAGGTAGGTTCGGTTTCACACAAAACACCTTCGGCTGTTGCACAACTGCGGGACAAAGTCAAACGCTTTCAGGAATGAATCACCCGCGTGCGGGGCCACACCCAGCCCGCCGCACACATCTGCTTTCTGCCCAGACTGGAACCACACGTGTAGCGAGACCCCCCACTATACAAACTTGCTGAAACATCACCCCCCCCCCAATCCATCACCCCCCATCCAACCCCCAAGAAATATTGGTTTGCTACAACAAACTACCACATACAGTTTCCACCCCCAGTTATGCAGCTCCAAATGTCAACAAAACTTTTTTTTATCCCTAAACGTCAACAAAAATGTAAAAAAAAAAAACTAACTCTAGTTTTCAGCCTCTGCCAGAAAAAAAGTTTTCATCTCCCAAGTGTCAAAAAAATGTTTGGTCTCTACCCTCTCCCATCAACATTTATGTACCCACCCCCAAACAAAAAAACCCTCATAAATTCCTGTCTCCACCCCATCAACAAAAATGTAAAAAAAAAAAAATCATTCATTCATTTCATCTCCACCCTCACACTTATACATACATCTTTACACTCTTTACATATAGCCTTTCTTATTTTTTCTTATATATATTTCTATATTTCTTATATTTTTGTCTTTTATTCATTTCTCCTTTATTTATTTATTTATTTATTTATTTATATTTTCATTTATTCATTCCTTTTTTTTCATGTATAACCTTTTAAACTATGCCGGTGTTCTGCTGCTCGAAAACCTAATTTCCTGAAGGAACCTTCCCAAGGGATTAATAAAGTTTTAATCTATCTATATCTGTATCTATCACAACGTAAATGTCAACAAAAAATGATCATCTCCAAAAAAAACAAAAAAACAATTAGTTTCTGCTCAAGTATCAACACATTATTTTTCATCTCAACCTCAATCAAAGTTGACGTCTCCGCCTCATTAACAAAAATATTCAATGTTCAAGCATCAACAAAATATTTTCATATCTAAAAGTCAACAAAAATTTTAATTCCTATCCCCTGTCAATTTCTTTCCAACTCCACCGTCCAATCGTCTCTTGTTCGTGTCCACAGTTTCGGTGATGTCACCAGAACCAACTCATTTCCAAATCTGCCAGTTCAGTCAACAGCAGCGCAGTTCGGCCCACTGTGTTCCAGCCGGGACTGTTTTTATGTCTCATTTTTTTGACGGGGAACAACAGATGACATTGTAAAAACATCCCACTTTGAATTCACTCTTTGTGATGTCACAAAAAAATCTCTTTCCTGTTCAGCCTACAGCAGTTTGGTTCCACCCACTCACAGCAGTGTTTCTGCCAGGACTGCTCTTTATGATGAGGCACAACAGAGGACGTCCCATCAGACAGGAGCTCATTTACATATCGGTCTTAAAGGCACAGTAACAAAAACAACCTGGTGTGATGAGGTTTTTGATACAGAAAAGCACACAAACATTACATACGGATCAGCCAAAACATTAGCACCACTTCTGCCCTTTGTATCAGAGTCAGCGTCACTTTTTGTGCAACAGGAGCTCTTCTTTGGGATCAGGCTTGCCTTCGCTCCTCACATGCATCAGTGAGCGTTGGGTGCCCATTGCCTTGTTGCTAATTCACCAGTCGTCCTTCCTTGGATCACTTTTGGTAGGTACTAACTACTGCACACCCGGACCACTCAATGAGACCTGCTGTTCTGGAGATGCTATGACTAGCCATCACAATAAGATTTGTGTCAAATTGGCTCAGATCTTTACGCCCGTCCAGCACATCAACTTCAAGAACTGACTGTTCACTTCCTGCGTAATATATCCCAGGTGACAGGTGCCATTGTAACGAAATAACTCGACAGTAAATGTTATTCACCTGACCTGTCAGTGGTGTTAATGTTATGGCTGATCAGTGTACACTTTTCGTAGAATCCAGGGCAGAATGACTCACATTTCCATAGTAACAGTCACTTTACATATTATTTCCATACATCCTACTATGTGCACAGATCAGTAGTACTACAGGCAGGAGGGAGGGAGACCGGGTTGACGGGACATCCTGTTCAAACATGGCTCCCATTTTTCTCGATCCTGCTTCATAAATCAACAGAAAGGGCAGCAGCCAAACAGCTCACCTGCAGGCGGGTCCGTCTCTCTGCAGGTATGGAGGCCTCACCTTTGTTCTGGTAAATGATCGCTTGTAATAAAAACAACTGTTGCCCTCGTTCGCCGAGACTGGCCTGCAATTAACCGCATGTATCTCCAGCACATGGGCCAGAGGCTCAGTTCTTCCTTCGATCACTACTACTGCTGTGCATATGGTAGATCAGGAAGTGTGTGTGCCAAGGGCATGATGGGAGGTAAACAAGGGAGGACTCATATCCGTAATGAATCAATAATCCCTGTAATGACTCACACGATATATCAGAGCACACACCAGTGACGACACAAGCTGCAGAGTCAGCAGTTTGTTGACAGGTGCAGGGAGTGTATGGGATGAGAGCAATCCAGCCACATGTCTTATGTGTGGACAGGTTTCTAAAATGAGCTACATTCTTCACATTGTCTTCATCAGTTCTGACATTTTGGGCCTAATTTAGGCGTAATCGGTCTGGGCTGCTGTTAAAGTGGCAACTGGGTCGAGCGAACAAGTCATTCGGCAGGTTTTCAGACTGCATCAGTACATTTTAGGGATGCATGGAATCGTATCGGCAGATATTTGTGTGAAAATATAATATCGGCCGCATGTTTATATTTGACCCATATTTGATATTTTGAGTTTATGTCATCCTGGAAAAGCAGAGCATTCGAGTGACTCAGAAGCGACTCTTCATTTGCTTCACTAAAACATGCACCAGCCAGGTCTGTTTTTAACCAGAGTCACATCGCTGCACAGAGCAGATCGAGCCGAGCAGAGAAGTCAGAGCCAGGAACGAAGCATAGAGTGGTGCCCATTTCCAGTCCTGGAGATCTACCACCCTGGAGTGTTCAGATCTACCACACCTGGTGTATTCAGCTGCTTTATTACCTGGATCAGGTGTGTTAGATTGGGGTTAGAGTGAAACTCTGCAGCACCAGAGTTGGGTGTTTTAATGTTTAAAATATCAAATATCACATAACTATATCTACATATATAACTTCAGACAGAGACAACCTTGTTTTCTCTGGTTTATTTTTATTTTATGTTTTTATACATTGAGTAATGATTTATTATAATGGTTTAGTAGTTTTCAGTGGGTTATGGAAGTGCAAAACATCACAACAAGGGATGTACAATGATATTAGAATCATATCACTATCAGCAGATATTTGAAAAAATATCGGCATCAGAGATGTTAAAATTTGATAATATTTCAATATTTGAATTGTTTATTTATTTATTTATTTTTGGATAATTAATATTATTATTATTTAATTTAAATAGGATAGGATATTTTTAAATAGGATTATAATTATTTTTTTCAAATGCAGATTCAATTTCCTACTTTTTTGTTTATAAATCAGCATTAGCACATGAAAAATATCAGATATCAACACTGGCTTATAATTATCATATCAGTGCAACATTGTCAACCATATTCAGGGGCATTTCTGGGCATAAGCAACCTAGACGACTACCTAGGGCACCATGGGGGTTGTGCTGATAGGGTGCCAACGTACCCCTCCCCAACAATGACCCCCTTCTCACTCAAGAAAAATTCTGATCCTAAGTGCTACAATGGTCAGAAAGGCCACTGAACATATTGCTAATGTAGCTCACAGGTAATGGAGGCATTGCAGTTAAATAATCTTACATATGAAAAGTTGCTGTCTATAAAAAATTCCAAAACACAGATCAACATGGGCCAAGAGACAAAGCCACATGCCACCTATGCAACACACTGTTGACCATTCTTCCCATAAATGTTCCTGACGTTTTCTTATTCCATGCTGACATTAATCCACATCTTTGGTTCGGATGTTTTAAAGAATTAGAGCAGGTTTAAGGGTTTCAAACATGAGCCTTGGAATCCACCTTTATGAAGGCCTTTCAGAGTTTCCAGATAGTTCTCAAAACTGCACACTGTATCCATATACACTCGCAGTCATTAAAACTTCAGACAGCATTAAGGCATCTTCGTGCCAGAGTAATACATGCACCATTGTCGACTCCAGGTAAGTCTTTAATTCTGCCTTGGGTCTGGCAGGCTACAGTTAGTCAGTCAGAATAATAGGCCAGCCCTAAATTCTCTGCCAGGTTCCAGTTACTCTTTTACAAACACACGACATTCAACAGCACTACTGTTAGTGATACGAGTGACCTGACTAAACACACAAAGACTGGTGGAGCCAAAGAGACGAGCGATCAGAAATCAGAGTTTCTGGCGCCCTCTACTGGCAATGTAAGTAAACTTTAACTATATATATATATATACACACACACACACACACACACACACACACACACACACACACACACACACACACACACACACACACGAGTATAGAATTCAGTAGATACACATGGAGAGAGAAAGACCAAACATAAGAGTTTATAAAGGGGTTCAACACAAACCTTGCTGCAGAAATCTGTAATGGAACAGGGATGGAGAACTGAAAGTCACAGAAAGTTAAGTCGACGTCTGAACAGGATGTGAATGTTCTAAAACCACAGACTGATCTCATGGCTCCTTATAAACCTTTTACTGTCCAATCCTTTCATTTGGTTCAAAAATCTGAGTTTGTCTTCTTACATTTTTTGTTCATTGATTTTAAACTATAATTTATTTGTTTTTTTATTGTTTCACTTTTACTAAATTAATTTTACTTTCATTCAATTTCAACTGTTCGTCTTGACTTTGACTTTCAGCTGCTTTAACTAAACCTGTTGGTCATATTTTAAGTTGACTTAATTGACTTTTAATGTTTTCACATCCTTTATACAAAGTAAATGTGAAAGTGAAAGTGACCATTTGTCATTGTGAACACACTCAAGCACCACAACGAAATGTGACCTCTGCGTTTAACCCATCACACGTGCACACGTAGAGCAACGGGCAGCTATCAACTGCGCTTGGGGAGCAGCGTAGTGGGACGGTACCTTACTCAAGGGAACCTCAGTAGTGCCCAGGCTGGGACTCGAACCTGTGACCTTTAGGTCCCAAGGGCAATGTCCTAATCACTAGGCCCTTGTTCACATGTGCTTTACCTGAGGGTCCCTGTAACGTAGTTCTGAATGAAAATAATCGTTTATTGATTGGTTGATTGATTGATTGATTGAATAAATGGAACCTCCCTGTAAATCAAAACTACCCACTAGCTCAGTTCGTGTTCTGCTTGTGACCTGCTTGTAACCAAAGCGGATAGTGAAGAACCCACATCATGTGGGAACTGCTCAGAGCAGTGGAAGGAAATGTGATGCAGGCTGTTGAGTCATCTTCAGTTTTTTCTCTACTTTCTTTACATCTGGATGGAATTTTCTTAGGAGTACACCAAAGTGAGCCTTAAGACCCCCCCCTCCACACACACACACACACACACAATCTGCTCCCCACCTGCTAATGGTCAGAGAAGAGCACAGGAGGAGAGAGTTAAACCCAACTGCAATTACAGCCTTATATCTAGTGTTTCCATTATTTTGTCTTTCTTCTGTTAAGGTAATAAATAAAAAAACGTGATAAATCAACATGAACAAAAGACAATAGAAATGCTGATATTATACCAACACTAACCAGAAGTCTGTAATCTTTTCATTTGTTTAAAATTAAAATTTTATTTTTTCAAATTTGATTTAATTCCTTTTTTTTATTGCGTCCTTTTCGTTTTTCAGAGCAGGGTTTAGTGCACAGCTATCTGATTCTTCCTTCGTCTTCACTCCCATCAATCCCCACATTCAGCAGTTCCTGTAGGATTATATGTTTAAGTTCGTTGGTGAGAGACTCAGGTTTCTGTACAGTAGCTCCGAACAATTTGGGGAAAAAATTCCCAACCCGCTTCTTCCATTTCAGGTCACGGGGAAGCTGAAGCCAATCCCAGCTGACTACGGGCCTAAGGCGGGGTTCACCCAGGACAGGAGGCTCAACCCATCGCAGGGCAACACACAGACAGACAACCATTCATACACACACACACACACACACACACACACACACACACACACACACATTCACTCACACACACACTCACACTTACAGGCAATTTAGAGAATCTAGTCAACCTACTGCAGCCTTTGGACAGTGGGAGGAAACCGGAGAATCCGGAGGAAACACGCAAACACAGTTTGAGCTTGCAAAATCCACACAGAAAGGTGCCTGTGGCCGACCAGGGGATTGAACCCAGAACCTTTATTTAAAGGAATATTTCCTTTAAATTTATCTTTGTTTTTCGCCAAAAGAGTCAATTGTTTTTCAGAACCGAAGCTTGTGCTAGAACTTCTCAAGCTCTGCATGATTCATTTTATTATTATTCAACTCCCCCAATTAAAACTCATCAATTTTGACGAACACAGGATACACTTCAAAATTTAGCTCCTGCAATGTAAAAATGATGAAAATGTCTTTTAAACAGAGATTTTGATATAAACGAGATTAATGACTCAGTTCTACTGTACAGTGGTGGTGAATAATACCAGGCCTTGCGATTTCTACAGCACGTACAAGTATAGCTGTTTAAATTACTACCCAAAACCAACAGTGAAGCCACACGCATTTGTGTATAATGCTGATGATGCTGAAACAGGGGGGATGCAACATCCTGCTGTCAGTCACCTGATAGAACAATGCTTTTATGAAAAACCAATACATGATACAAAAGCACAGAGCTACACTGAGGTCAAAGAACAGACTGAGGTCAGGCAATCAACAAACAGCACATCGAGGAGTGGACAAATTCACCAACAAGTAGGGAAAAAAGCTTAAGATATAACGAAGAGAGGTCAAAAAGGACGGAAGCCTTAGTACAAGGCGCCCAACTTGGCTCCTGTAGATTTACCACAACGCACAGAAGTGGTGTCCAACACCAGTCCTGGAGATCCACCACCACCAAGAGGTCACATCCTCACCTGGCTCTCATATTCAGACGCCCATGTGTACCTGGATCAGGTGTGCTGGATTATGATTGGAGCCTAACTCTGCAGCGTGGTTGATCTCCAGGACCAGAGCTGCTGTATGTCAAACCTAAAAACACCCTTCAAATGACATTGCCAACCTCCAGTGGCATCCATCCAGCAGCACAAACATCTAGAGATTCTACAGCCTTGTGGTTTGAAGACATTTTTCAGGTTTCCTGCTAAACCTGTCGGTTGTGTGATCTGTTGGCATGTGAGTGGACATGAAGCAGCAGCCAAGCGTGTTGCCAGATCTACAGGTGCTGTCCATGAGGCGTTTGAACATGACCAGACAATCCAGACATAGAAACACCATCCTGGAATTTCTTGCATGAATGTGTGGTTAGATCATAATTTATGAGGGGAAATGGACCGTTTATGTAGGTGCACAAACGTTTCCCCAGAAAGGGAGTAAGATCAAGTTGACAGGGCTCATCCTGTGGGACATCCTGTTTAATGGAAGTTCTCGACTTACCCTTCTTCCAGTAAGCTTGTGATAAGACCATAGTCGGTTAAGCTTGTTTATCTACCTATACAATGCTGGCTAGTTGTGGGCAGAGACTTGGTTCCTAAGTTTCTCTTAGACACGGGAGGTAAATAAGGGAGGATTCATAATTCTAATGAATCGATAATCCTTATTGACTCATGAGACGTTCGGCTGTCACCATAGCACACCTGTGTGAGGCCTCCTGGTGAGCATTTTTACTGAGCCATATGGCACATAAGGCCTGAAAGCATCTGCATTATACACGTCACTTTTACAGCAAATACCTACACCATGACAATAAAACCACCTGCCCAATATTGTGTAGACCCCCATTGTGCCCCAAACCTGTTACAGCACTGCTCTGAGACGGCTCCTGTAGAAAAGCTGCTTCATTTACTAACCTTGCAACAATATCTGCCATTATTTCAGCCATGTGTTGCTCCTCCCCTTCCGTTCCCCACAGAAGGTGTGTATTGTAGATCTTAAACTCAACTGCAATACACACTACACACTCAAACACTAGTTAGAATTAGTACTAAGGGCACAACTGAGACACGTCTCATGTTTTTTTACACGCCATCCTTTTATTTTAAAGCTACTTCCTCATTTGTTCTAGATTTCCAGCCACTTGAATGTAATTACAATTTCTGAACTCAGAACTAGGATCTTACAGCAGCTACTTAAGGGCAGCATGAGCTCAACTTAGCCTACATGACGTCATCACCACTGCTTACCAATATAAGAAATGGGGAACCAATGAAATAAATCAACCCAATTAAAGAAAAGAACCAACTACAACCAAAACCCTGATGGTGGTAAATAAGATCCATCCATCCATCCATCCATTTTCCAACCGCTTCTTCCGTTTCTGGGTCACGGGGAAGCTGGAGCCAGTCCCAGCTGACTGCGGGCCTAAGGCAGGGTACACCCAGGACAGGAGGCTCCACCCATCGCAGGGTAAATAAGATAATAATTCTAATTTGTTTTACTCTGAGTGTCTATGTGATTCATAACAGCTGCATTTCAAAGAGAGGCTACAATCGTGGCTTCTATAGAAACACTACGCACAAGCATCTGGGCTAATAGTTAATAAACTGCCACCTACTGGATGTATTTAGAACTGCAGTAACAGAAACACGTTACGGTTAATTCTAGAATTTTTTAAAGAGTGATTTCGACAATTAGTGTGTTTACCTGCTTGGAAATACTAGCGTTACTCATCAACAGTTCTGCATACACTGCTTTGTGAGTAAGGGCCGTGTGCATTTGCTTTACGCAAGTGCTTTACGTATTAGATCAGATTACATTAGATTCAAATTTATTGTCATTGTGCAGAGTACAAGTACAAAGCCAATAAAATGCAGTTAACGTTGAACCAGAAGTGCAAAGAATAGTATAAATGACAGGAAAGTGCAGTATAGGTGACGCTATATGTTGCAGTATATACAGTATATAAACAGGAGCGAAGTGGGCGGAGTTGAAGAGGGTTATATGTACCATATAGACAAATATATAGAAAGTCGTATACATATACACAAGGAGACATATGCAGCTGGTGTATGAAACATAAATAATGCTTTGTGCAAAGTGAGTAATCAGTCTTTACTGGGATGAGACATGCAAATAAAAAAAATGAGTGCAAAATGAGTGCAATATGCCTGTGGCAGCGATGTGGAGCTCACTTTACTCACTATAGACAGACTACATCACTATAACAGACTTTCCTGTTGCCGAAAAAGGGCTGCTCAGCTCCCAGTGTCATTTGAATCAGCAGCCCACAGAATGGAGCCTTGCCCAGGGCTCATTCTTTCAGAGCAGTCAGCCCTTTTCCACAGTAGTGCCACAGGGCGTCTTCACGGAACCAACGTGCAAACACATGGTAATAAAGGTACAGACATTATTTGAGGTATGTTCTGTTAACCAGGAAATATCACATCATCTCAACTGCGCCCTCTTGTGGACACGTTCTGTACACACCAAGTGTATAGACTGTTCACACATTTTCGAAAAGATGAGCCCATGTCATGAAGAAAGCCCTCAATGCTCATTCGGGTTCTTATTAGGGCTGCACCCATGTGGGATCTGTAGCATGCAATAGATGTTTCCTCACCTCCTCACACACCAGAGCAGTGCTAGAGATATTTCCCATCAGGGCCATTCGATAAGTACAATGAAACTCCGTGGCGAACCTTGACTAGGCCTCAGGCCGGGCCATAAAGATCAAAAAACGATACAAAAAACCCTTCCTCTAATAATGCAAAGACTGGGCAGTGGTGGCCTAGTGGTTAGGACACTGCCTTTGAGACCTGAAGGTCGCAGGTTCAAGTCCCGGCCCAGGCACTACTGAGGTACCCTTGAGCAAGGTACCGT
>JBBPDA010062611.1:0-13147 GCA_037974385.1 Arnoldichthys spilopterus | reverse complement strand
ATAGATAGATAGATAGATAGATAGATAGATAGATAGATAGATAGATAGATAGATAGATAGATAGATAGATATATTGATACTGGTAAATCCAGGCCTGAGGTTCTAACACCATTAATGTTCAGGACACCTCATCATCTGTAGGCTGTATAACCATTAAGCATATCTCCCCAGAACCAAACATTATGACGACTGTAGCAGGACGCTCTGCTCTTTTAGATTAAATGTTCATATTCGCTCCTATCTTAACTTACGTATGACCATGTCATCCCCACCAAGGATGGCCAACAGATTTCCTGGCACCTAAACCCATGACAGTAACATCTGGTTGAAACTGGTTTGATAGGTGGCAAACGCATTACTCCTGACCTTCAATGCAAATTGAACCTTTGCGCTCCTGACTTCTGTCTAACCTTGTCTTTGAGGATCTTCGATAGGGGAGAATCCTTCTACCACAAACCTTTACATTTACTTTGCAGTTGCTCTGTCTCTCTTGTAAATAAAACCTTAAAAAATGATTTTGGTGACCCTGACCTCTCCTTGAAGAAACATCGACATTCACGAACATCGACATTACATAGATTGTTCATACAGTGGCCAGTGGTGGTCTAGTGGTTAGGACCTTGTCCTTGTGGACAGATGGGTACCACTGAGGAACACACTGCTCCCTGGGTACTTCACATAGCTGCCCACTGCTCCACATGTGCACGTGTGATGAGTGAAATGCAGAGGTCACATTTCGTTGTAGTGCATTTGTGTGTGACTGAGTGTGTTCACAATAGACAAAATTAGTCACTTTCATGTTGCCACTTAATCCCGAGGAAAATGTACGTACCAGTAGCCACAATACACATAATGCAAACATGAAAAATACTAACAACTATACACATTTCTATAATATACAACCTATACAAATACACTGTACCAATGACATTAAGCAGGTAAAGGCAGTGAAACGCAATAGTAACCAGGAAAAAATGATGATGTTACAGTTACATGCAGGTAATGTGTAAAGTGCATACAATGATGCCAGTGCAACAGGAGTTGTGCAAACAAACTGAATACAAAAGTGGCAGGTGGCACATAATATGAGCCAGGACTAACATGGACTAAGGTGTTTCTTGCCTAAAGTGACATAATTAGAATCCAGTCACACGGCTTATGCTGATAGGGTGGCATGTTTAAAATGACACACTACGTAGAGGTTGAGTAAGCTTTAACCGAGTGATGAGGTGTCAACTAATACTCATGGTCCACCAATGTACAGAAAATCAGTAAAAAAAATGTTTTATGAGTGTCTATAACAGGGCTGGGCAACTCTGGTCCTGGAGGGACGGTGGCCAGCACAGATAGTTCCTCCCCTCAAGCACACAAACCAAACCAAGCAAATAACATGGGAGTCGAACCAGATGTGTTTGAGCAGGGAAGTTACCAAACTGTGCTGGACACCAGCCCATTATAACTGAAGTTGCTACAAGCAATAATATACTTCCTGTATCCTGTATCAATCAGCCAATCAGATTCTACAAATGACATTTTAGTTTTATTAAAACTAAGTTTGTATTTTAAATCTTACGATTCCAGGATTTGCTCTGCACAAATGAGTAGGTTCTTCTCACCTGGACATAGTATGTGCCTTTATTTTGAGCATATAGCATAAGGAAGCTGTAGTCCAGGTTTTGCTTGGTCCTCCACCTGGAACCACAAAAAGGAAATGACATTTCTGGGAAATTCCAGTTTTCCATATGTAAACACTTACGGCATACTTAAACATAAACCACATGGAACGCCAAAACACAAGGGCCGTTGTCCTACAGTTTACTTTTACTCTGTTAAGAACTTTTTGTGATTTTACACACACAAAACCAGTTATAATTCATTTTTACCAGACCGTTTCCCCACATCTCATTATCCCTAAGAAATAACAGGTTACTGTGCCTTTAAGACTGAAATATGTAAACGACATCTGCTGTGACTGGTTGTGCCTCACTCAAAGTGACGTCTAGGTTAAAATACCCCTACTTGCTTTACTCTGAATGGGTGGAACCCAAAAGCTGTAGTCTAAATAGGTGAATATACACCAATCAGCCATAACATTAACACCACCTGCCTAAAATTGAGTAGGTCCTGCTTATGCTGCTGAACCATGACTGTGGTGCACTGTGTGTTCTGACCTCTTTCTATTAGAGTCAGCATTAACATTTTGTGCAACAGGAGCTCGAGACAGACAGGCTACCCTTCACTCCCCACATGCATCAGTGAGCCTTGGGTGCCTATGACCCTCTTGCCAATTCAGGAGTTGTACTTCCTGGGATCCCTTGTTGTCCACCATCACAAAAAGGCCCTTGTCAAAGTGGCTCAGATCCATATGCTCACCCTCCTTTCCTGCTTCCAGTGCATCAATTTCAGGAACTCACTTTTCACTTGCTGCCTAATATTTCCCATCCACTGACAGGTGCCATTGTAATGAAATACCTAGACAATGTTATTCACTTTATCTGTCAGTGGTGTTAATGTTTTGGCTGATCGATGGGCTATACAGACTGTTTTGGAACATTTGTTTTTCCATGTAATGGGTCATTTAAAAAAAAAAGAGGGAAAAGCTCATACTTGACTCTCTCTTTTGTGTCACCAAAGGTTTCCTTCAGGTTGGTGAAGTTTGGGTAGTAGTTTGGAGAGGGGGAGATGACTTCAACCAGGCCTGATCTCACATCATCTGGAAAACTACACACACACACACACACACACACACCACACAGAAAAATCAACACCAGTTAAATATACAGGCCTAAACACTGTTGTTGGACTTCACAGCTGAAATCCACATTCATTTAAACAAGCAAATGGTAACAAGATACAGAAGAAGAGCATGTAAATACAGACCCATACACTGAGTTTCTGACTGGTTATCTGGCCCTTCTCAAATACACACAAATCCTCACACACACACCATGACACTATGACACTCTCTGGGACAATGGTTGTTAGTACACAATGGATTAGTGTCTGATCCTCATAACAGATTTATCTCTTGGACACCCGATAAGCCCGCTGTTTCTGCAGTGTGTCAGGTTCCTTCATCAGGTTCTCACACTTTTCCAAAGGGAACATCCTCAGACTGCTCCACAGCTTCTCTAAGATCCTGTCAATTCTATTACATATACTATAAATATATACACTTTACAACATACTTAACAAATTTACTTTACAGATATTCACATGTACAGAAATATACTTTACATATATTTCTCTATTTACATATTTCTGTACTTATATATATTTCTGTGTATTATATATTAAGTCTTATAAATAATAATAAATGAATATTTAACATATTCAATATAGTGTGTATATATTTTTTAATTGTTAGATTTATCTTATTTATTATATTACTATTATTATTATATTATTATTACTTATTTGTGGACTGGTGCCAGCAGAACTACCTCCAGATCAGCACTGGAAAAACCAAGGTAGACTCTGGTAGACTTCCTCCACCGCAGCCGCTGAACATCCAGGGTATGGGCATTGAGGCTGTGGAGAGCTACAAGTACCTTGGTGTTCATCTGAACAATAAACTGGACTGGTCTCACAACATTAATGCTGTGTATAAGAAGGGGCAGAGCAGGCTGTACCTGCTACGGAGGCTCAGGTCTTTTGGAGTGCAGGGGCCGCTCCTGAAGACCTTTTATGAGGTCAGCTCTGTTCTAGGATGTCCTCTGGACCCAGTGGAGGTTGTGACTGACAGGATAATGGTGGCTAAGCTGTCAACCCTGATGGACAACATCTCCCACCCCATGCAGGAGACTCTGTTAGCACTGAGCAATATTCAAATTCAGTGCAATAATCTTGTGTAATATTCTTCATGGTGCAATTATTCTTCTGTCTATTTGTACACTCATGTCTATTTATATTTTTTGGAAAGTTTATTTTTGTTATCTTAGTGTGCTGTACAGTTTTATAGTTGTATAAATTATTACTTTATCACTGCTGTTTACCCTTTGTACTGCCGTAAAAATGCAAATTTCCCACTTGTGGGACTAATAAAGGTTCTCTTATCTTCTCTTATCTTATCTTATATAATTCTTCTGTTTTTTGATTTCTAGAATAAAAAGTTGCAGTTCAGTTGCTAGTTTTATTCCGGTGCATTTCTCTATTTCCTGCCATGTGTGCACATTTTCAAAATATCAGATCCTACTCGTAGATGTGGTTCTTCTGAAAACCAGGCGTGGCAGGGCACATTGTCAGTGCGTTGCTGTTTTAAGGCATCGAAATGACATTGCGCTTTTGACCAAAAACCACATCTAAAATCAGTGGTGTATGATAAAACCGTGTTTAAGCAGCATGTTTTAGTAACATGCAGGTGCATGATGCGCGTTACAGACACATATGTGCTCAAAGTGCACTAATGGCACTCAATAGGCTCAGGTGAGACAGTGCTGCTCCCATAAATCCTTCCAGGCTGTCATTATAAATAAGAATTCGTTCTTAAAGCCTTGCCCGGTAAAAAGAAGGTTAAATAAAATGTATTTAAAAAATGCTCCCACTCCATTTTCATTTTGCAACAAGCAGGCCTGTTTCCTCACCAAAAAACCATCTGGTTTGCCAGGTAAGCATGCCATTATAATAGCAAGCATAGCTAATGCGTGTCTGCCTTTCTTCTGTTTTTTCTGCTGTCTAAATAAAGATATGGATTTGGACACTCTAATTAATCTTTGTTGTGCCTTGCACTTTGCATTAGATCACCGAAACAGAGCCCCCTGATTGGCCGATGTCAGGTTAGGCCATTAGGTATATTTTTGTCTTTCTGTTCTTGTCTTTACTGTCAACTTTTGCTTACCTAGTCATGTGCTCTGTAACCCTGCCACCTTATCAGGGTCTTCAGCTGTGCCTTGTTTCAAATGTCAGGTTAGTCATTGGTATATTTTGGTCTTGTACTTTTGTCTACCCTGACAAGGGGACAAGGCTACAGAACACATGACTACATAAATGTAAACAATACATGTAAACAGGCTGTTTTTGTTACTGTGTCTTTTAGATTGGCTGCCCTGTATTGCACCTCATTTAAAAGGCAGCATGTAGTTCTCTTGTTGTTTTCATGCTGCGTTTCCTGTCGTATCGAACCGTTAGATGTTTCCTGTTTTTAATATCTGTAGTATTTGTTTTGTAATATTCACAGATTATTTTCAGTCTTAGTATTCGTTTATTTATATAAATCTTCATTTCTCTTACAGCTTGCACTGTCTTCCAGCATCCAATCATTACACTTAGTTTCCATATATGGACTGAGTAAATAGACTTCAAGCCTTTGCTACTAGAGAAAAGTGATACTGGCCCTTTAATATACTGAAAGCCATTGCACTCTCAATATGTAACAGTATAATCCCAATACTCAAATTTTGTGCATATCGTGCCCTAATTTACACCATATCTCCAAATGTGTCCCTGATAATATAGCCTATAGTGTGATCATGTAAAAGAGTCAGATTAGCAAGCAAGCTTGATTTGACTACTAGCAGACTTCAGAGTGAGTTGGCCTATTAAAAAAAACTGTTGAGTGCATTCACTTGTCTATACTGTTTTAGCACTGAGAGTATTAAACTTTTTAACACTGCTCAACAGTGATTACCACATTCACATCTTGGAGCTGAATGTGGCATTTATGCTGGATTTTGTGTTTGTTGCTTTTCTCATAGTTTCCTCCCAACTCACTTCCTTCTGACATCAGACTTTCTACTGCAACTCGGCTTCATGCCACACAATCTTGTTAATTGCACTTGATTACAGAGTTTCACAGTCCATAAGCATGGAATTGTTGGTACAAACATGGCAATCTGCTAATGGTGCTATAGCTAAAAAATGCTCAGATGTCAGGGAATAAGTAGAAATGCATTACTAAGAACTGTAGACAATATGGCCACTATACTAAACTTAAAGGGCTCATATAATGGAAAACTGAACTTTTTTCTCTATTGAAGGAAAAGACTTTTAGTGTAAAGTTTTAAAAAGTACATTTTACTTTTCCATCCATACAGACCATATGGAAATATAAAAATAGCCCATCTTAAATCATCATAAAAACAACTAATTTATATTAATTTATACATATATGGGCTATTTATATGTATGCTCTTTTAACCTACAGCTGTATAACCCTGCCCTTGTGTTTTGAGGAGTGTTTCTGTCCACACGGCTCTCTAAATGAAGCAAAATACAGGACACCTAATCAGAGCAGAGCTCAATTCTATATATGTTTTTTGCATTTTTTTTTTAATGTGATGCTAAAAAGAGGTAGGAAGGAGGTTATGTTAAAATAAACTGACGTTTTGTGCCTAAAATGACACAAACATTAAAAGTGGGGAAAATACAATGCAAGGAAAAATGCAGGATATGAGCCCTTTAAAACTCATAATTCACTAATTGCTACAAGTTACACATTACCGGCTGTGAAACAAATTTGCAAATAATTTATTTTAGAAGTGAGGAATTGTAGTGTGGACACATGTGTTGGTTGCAAAGACTTTTGGACATTAAAGAGCATTGAACAAATCAAAAAAAGACAAAGGAAACCATTACTCACTTCTTTTGAATGCTCTCTGCCACACTGCTCACATACTCACTGTCAGTCTGTGAAGGGGAAAAGATAAAAACAGGAAAGGGAAAAATTACAAAAAAACGAAAAGATAAGCAGAAGGGAAACTTCTGGCTAGAGAAATAAAGTGATATTAGTCATTTAGCTGCTGAATGCATTTACACAACTTATCATTTACACCAGATGGAGTTGATACTGGGAGAAGTTTTTATTTTCTCTGAGTGTTCTTTGTGAAAGTGACTCTTTGTCATTGTGAACACACTCAAGCACCACAACAAAATACGATCTCTGCATTTAATCCATCACACATGCACACGTGGAGTAGCAGGCAGCTACCAACAGCGCCCAGGGAGCAGTGTAGTGGGACGATACCTTACTCAAGGGTTCCTCAGTAGTCAGGGGCCGGACTTGAACCTGCGACCTTTAGGTCTCAAAGGCAGCGCCCTAACCACTAGGCCACCAATGTCCACACACTCATCACATGTGATACAGCCTAGAGTGTTAATTTTACATCAGAATTGTTTATTCTTAATTCTTAACACAGATGTTTCAGTCTCTTTTTGCATAAACCTGTTCAGAAGGAACCGGAACCCTCTGGGGCACATTAGCTTGTTATTCTTCTGCAGCCAGCAAAATCCCCAGTGTTTAATTATCACCTACAGTGTTGAAAGAACATTAATTTAAGTTCAGTGCAGTACAGTGGGACACAAGTGAATACTGTAAGAGTTAATTCAGCACTAGGGATTTTTGCTGTGTACGCAAAGGCCTCCTGAACCCAGCTGGATGAGTGCAACAGGAGCGCCCACACTGCAGAAACAAAAATCCCTCAGTAAACTGTGAACCGTTAGTGGGCTGGGCCCAAAAACAGCCACAGTCGGCAGTTGAAACAGAAACTATTTTCACAACTACACAAGCAACTGCACTTTCATGAACATGATATGACTGGGGGGATACACTGTACTCACAGCATCACTGCTTTGCATTCTTAGAAAGCAAGAAATGCATATTTTTCCAGTAAAACTATAATTACCAACAGAGCCAGTCCTGAACTCCCTAGGGGCCTAGGCAAACTTTTGCTAAAGGGCCCTCTTACCTAAAGACCCAACCCAGGCCCACCCTCCCCCACCATCCTGCCCGTGCATGATCAGAAGGATAGTATTGCTTCATTCACTCACTGAAGTAGTACATTGACAACCTATTTAAAACAAAAGGGAGGCTGGGCCTTTGTGCAATTTGCAGGGCCCAACACAACTTGCATAATGAGCTTATAGGGCCTCCTGGCTCAGAATACTGGGCTAACTGGTAATCCCCAGGCTCTACTGCCTGGTGCATTGTGTTCTACATCAATTTAAATAGTTTTCAATCTTAAACATTACAATTCTGTCAACAAAACATTCTGTCATAAGTGTGAATGTGTGTATGAATGGTTGTCTGTCTGTGTGTTGCCCTGTGATGGGTTGGCCTCCTGTCCTGGGAAAACCCCACCTTAGGCCTGCAGTCAGCTGGGATTGGCTCCAGCTGGATAAATGGATGTATCATGTTATAAAATATATATATATTATCTTGTTCTACACTGTAGACTATTTTGTGTTCGATAAAAGTGCTGTGCTAGCTGACACAAGTTAATTATCAGGTACTAAAACTGTCCCAAAAATCACATTTCAAATTGAAGGGTGAAGTCCAGCACATGCAAAGCAAAGCACCTCTGCAACTTCAATTCTTAACGTACTTGGAAGACAACAATCACAGCCAGTTCTGTTACATCAGTTAACAGGCATTCGCATTGGCAAGCAGGAAGCTGAGTGATGAGGGGAGAGGGAGGGCCATCATGGCTATAGATGGCTATGGATCGAACTTGTGGTCTCCTGATTATAGGGAACACACCTAGTTGCGCCACTCAGGAGACCCTGCCCTGTGTTTTCTGATTTGAGTCATGAGATCAACTGCTCATAACTGACCTGCACATTGTTCATATCTTATTGCATATACCTATAACAACATACATTATTTTACTGTTGGAACAAAAGCTTGTATCTCCAAAATGGTATTTTTTTCAGGCGTTTTTGATACACGTAACCAAACCATTGACTATTTTTTTTGCTCCATTCATCATTAAATATTCACATAATGCAAAGGCCTCTGGACATTTTCAAATTACATAGAGATAAAAGAAAAAGGTTTTGTCCTGACAGCGATGATATAAATCTGCATTTAATGAGAGAAATGCAGAAATGTATGGTAGACAAACACACACCATAAATTCAGGCTTACCTCAGCAACAAAGACAATGATGACAATGTCAGTCTTCTGTTCAGACGTGAGGTCAAAGAGGAGAGAGCTCACTGTGTTCACCAGGTAACTTTGCTTCTGTCTGCGCACTGTGGGTATTCCTATCACTAGCGACACTGTAAAGCCATGCATACACACATGCACACACACACAAACACACATATTTTGGTTGGCAACAACACATGCACCAGGATGGCCGAGTGGTTAAGGCGTTGGACTTAAGATCCAATGAGCAAATGCTCTCGTGGGTTCGAACCCCACTCCTGGTAGTTGTTCTTTACTTTAACTTAACAGCCCACAGTGTCAAGGAAGCGCACCATCTGGTAACTTTTCAGGCAAAATATGACATATTAACAGCAATATCATTGCCAGCCAAGCTTCATGCATAACAGTCACCCCATGCTGGCTATGTGGTTAAGATAATGGGCTCATGACCCAATGGCTTAATGCCCATTTGGGTTTCAACCCCACCCCTTGTATTTTCAGTTGAGGTGAGATTGAGGTGGCCAAAAACCACCAATTCAGGAAATGCACCTTCTTTCAAAATAAACTTGTGGTAATTTTCAAATTGTCAAATATCCTTCACGGTCGTCTTTCTCTCATAATTCCTTACATACACATTTCTGAGCCAAAGAAAGTATTAGAGAGATGCCAGTGGATAAATCTGTCTAGTACACAGGCCAGTAAATATGTATAGTAAAATACAGAGTACTCTATCTCTGTGTTTAAAAGGCTGTATAAGGAATGCAGGTGTGGAACGCTCTGTGTTAGCTGTGGCTTAATGGTTGCAGAAGAGGGCTTGTGAATTAAGGATTACGGGTTGAATCCCTGGGTCTGACAGAGGAATATGTGGGTGGGATGAGTAAGTAAACTGTGCCTTTTCCCCCTGGCTGAAGTGCCCTTTTTGGGGTCATGGCCCCATGCAGTTTCCCAAACCTGGCCCTGCAGGCACACTGCTCTACACATTTTATTGAATTCCCTGCCTCCCCACACCTACTTTAACTCAGTAAAGTGATGTTAATTGGGGGATTAGTTGGATCAGGTGTGTTAAGACCAGCAAAACACTCAGATATGCCGGGTGGTGTGGTTGGAGAAGAGGGCTTGAGATCAAAAGGTTGCTTGTTCAAACCCTACAACCAGCAGGGAAAATGTGGGAGTGGTGAGTGAGCAAACACCTCCTTCCCCCTCCCGCATCTACAGCTGAAGCGCCATTGGGCAAAGCATCTAACCCCCTAGCTGCACCCTGGGTGCAGTTGCGCAGCCCACTGCTCCTGCTCTTGGTGTTTATGTTCATGGGTGTCATGGATGGGTTAAATGAAGAGGACAAATTCATTGTTAACATTGTGAGAGTCATGTAATCTGACTTCCACATCAGTAACATTTTTTTTGTCCTTGAATTCTGTTCTGATGACGTGAGAGTGTGGCTTTGGGAGATATCTGCTTGCAGTATCCAACACAAATGAGGAGAGTGCTAACAAGAACAAGGCCGCAGCCTTGCTTTGAAAATGCAGTTTGTGTGATTTGCAGATATGCACCGTTTAGCCACAAGGCCTTGGTACTGTATGTATTTGGCAGCTACTATTATTATATGTGAAATTCTGACATAAGAAAGAAATGTTTTTTTTTAATTAAAGGAATAGTTCATTGTTAATATTCTTAAAAATGAATAAAAGCATGCAGTCACAATTAGAGACTATTTTAATAATGCTAATTGGTGACTAATGGCTTCCATTCATTGTTTGCAACATTAGCATCATTGACACATATTACTTTAACACTAGATCTGTGAAATGTATTTTACATTAAATTTGAAGTGAAATGACACTGAAATGTCTCATTAAAGGGCAACAGGCATTTATGCAGCTGAGTACATGTAACACTGCTACCCTATATGTCTAAAGGATCCAAACACCTCTATTAGTCAATTATTTTAAGGTGGAATAATTACCTTAAGGTGCAAACACTGGTATTCGGGTGAGCACACACAATTTACCTAATCTCCATAGAAAAGCATTGGTGAAACTGGGTTTGTGGTCCAGAACTGATCATCCAACATCTGCATCCTACCTCACTAATGCTCTCTGCTCAGTACAAGAGAGACAAACTCCCTGTAAATACTAGTGGGAGTCTACAAACATTTGGACATATAGTGTATGCACTAGTTAGGCTATGCTCACATTGTATCCACTACTGCAGACTGGGCTACAACCTTGGATGAAATAGAAGGAGACAGATACTGACCTCCACTGCGTCTCTGGCCCAGGTGAACTATAGGCTTCAGGCTGTCTTGGTGCTCTCTCAGGTGAGGCAGGTAGAGGAGTGCATTGGGCTGCACAGACAAAATGTGTAGAATGGACTTCCTTTCTTCTGACCATTTAGCTGGAACGACAACGAGTAAGCGTGAATTAGTCTGAGGGGGGTTAGTTGTGTTTTGATGATAAACACATGCTGTCGTATGCAGCGTCTCACATTACATTACATGCTTTGTTGACTATTTAAGGGAAAGTAATATAGATGTAATTGCTTTTTTGCTTAATTTATCATACTGCCAAATGTTGTGATGGTGTTTTATGATTTAATGTCTAAAAAAAAAGAAATTGTATGCTAAAACTTACCCGAGGAGTTGCTGGAGGTGAGATTGTTATTAGTGATGGTCAGGTTCTGTAGGTTCTGCAGCACCTGAAGCAGTTTATATGTCAAGGCCTCGCCACGTTGCTCAGCTCTCACCAGCCTCTCGTAGACATTGTGGAGTTTTTCTGGTTCAGTATCTAAACCACAAAAAACAGAATGCACTCAGATACAGAGCTACCATGTTCCATGTACCGTGCAATGTAAATATGTATACAGGGCATTAACTCTGAGTGTAACACATGTATAAAAGGTGATGAAAAAAATTAAAGAAAGACATCTTTATCTACAAACTATCCTGAAAGCATCACTTAAGCTCAGTACATGTTTAAAAAAATCATTAGAAGTTCACCAATCAGCCATTACATTAAAACCACCTTCCTAATATTGAGTAGGTCCCTCATGCTGCTGAAAAAGCTCTGACTGTGGTGCACTGAGTGTTCTGACCTTTTTCCATCATAGCCACCATTATTTTGTGCTTTGAGATCTGACCAGACAGGCAAGCCTTTACTCCCTAAATGGATCAATGAGCCTTGGGTGCCCATGCCCCTGTCACTAGTTAACCAGTCGTCCTATCTTGGATCACTTTTGGTAGGTACTAACTACTGCACACCTGGAACACCTCACAAGACCTGCCGTTTTGGAGACCTGCTGAGCCATCTAGCCATCACAATAAGGGTCTTGTCAAGGTGGCTCACATCCTTATGCTTGCCCATTGGTCCTGCTTCCAGCACATCAACTTCAAGAACTGAATGTTCACTTGCTGCCTAATATATTTTCCACCCCCTGACAGGTGCCTTTGTAATGAAATAACCTGACAGTGAATGTCATTCACTTTACCCGCCAGTGGTGTTAATGTTGTGGCTGATCTGTTTATATTTTAACTTTATTTGGTTGGCGATCACTTGAGAGTTTACCAGGTGTACCAGTACATAAAATCCTGCTTCTTTTTCTTGTGCAAATTTCCCCATGAGGAAAAATGTTAAGTGCTTGAGTCATAAGTGTTTGGTGAAAGTAGACAAACTTCAGGATCAAATCTGTGGGCAATTTTGCATTTATTTGGCTATTTTTCTGATTCGCAAAGACAGTGTTGACTCTCGCTAAACAGGTCACCACACAAAGGTATCGCATTTCTTTTTGGCTTCCCTTCGTTGCCTTACACCTTACACAACGGGATGTTTCTGAAGCTGTTTTCTAAATTACTCTGCAATCCAGAAATTGCTCCATAAGGAAGGCGTTACACCAACCACAATCTTTTAATGACTAGAAGATGTGTAAAAATATGTTGAAATATGAATGTGGTAGACGCCTTGTAAATCAGAGGTAGTACTTTGCTATAGAATGAACACAAATCATACCTTCAGCTACACTGAAGAATGTATACACTAATACACAGAGTGGTTTCACATATAATGCCAGGGACATTGATATAAAATAGTTCTGATGTCAGGATTTTGGTCTCAAATGTTTTTTTAAGCCATTCATGCCAACAAGGCACATAAAGACAGATGTAAAGAAAAAAACGTAATATATATATATATATATATATATAGGTGTTTGGCCAGAATTCGGACACTTAGCTTTAAAACTCTTTGACCAAACTTTAGGTCATCTTGACCGCCTTCAAACTGAGATGATTTC
>JBBPDA010062581.1:0-13149 GCA_037974385.1 Arnoldichthys spilopterus | reverse complement strand
TGTAATTCTGTGTGTTTACCTGTGGGGGCAGTAATCAGACAGTCCAGACTGTAATTCTGTGTGTTTACCTGTAGGGGGCAATAATCAGACAGTCCACACTTTAATTATGTATGTTTACTTGTGGGGGGCAGTAATTAGACAGTCCAGACTGTAATTCTGTATGTTTACTTGTGGGGGGCAGTAATCAGACAGTCCAGAGTGTGTTTACCCTGTGGGGTTTAAGCTTCATCCTTCACTGACCGAAGAATCCCTGGATGGATACAGTCCTCCAGAGTGCTAAACTAACGACACACAAATGCAATGAGGCATTTTCTTTGTGCTTATCAGGATTTCAGCAGAATTAACGATGTCTTTTTGATGTCATCCGAATGCACAGCCTGAGAAGCTTGGTTGGGCGTTCTGATTCGCTCTAACATGCAGAAAACGGTCTATCTTTGATCTGTGACACCACAAACGCTTGTGTGGACAGGGCCCAAGGTGTGATGTTGACAGTCATCAGTTTTAGGAGTCCATGCATTGTGGAGTGTGTTCAGGTATTAATTGCTTAGGTGAAATATCTCTTTCTGGACCTGCTAGTACGGGTCCGGATGCTCCTGTACCATCTGGCAGATGGCAGGAGTATGAAAAGTCTGGAGCTGTGTTAGCTGGGGTCAGCGAGGTACACATGGCTACATGCCACCATCGCTTGCATTTCATCGGTTTACATGAACTTGAATCACCTTTGGTTTAATGTTGATATTCTTTTCTCTTCATTATGCCCTTCGTGCCCTTCCAGACAGATCAGTTAGGTCTGACTCAAGCTGGTTCTCGTGTTGTCTTTTTCTGCCCCCCAGCTTAGCGCTGCCCCAAATACAACTGCCCATATACACTCTACAAAAAAAAGATGCCTTTCCCAGTACAAATGCTGTCACAGAGGCGGTCCCCTCAAGGGTATGTCTTAAGTTAATTTACTTAGGGAATGTAACTGTACCCTATTACAGAACTGACTCCAAACTTTCTATCCAACTACAGGCTTTTACTGTGAAAAAAATAAAGTAACTGCATTTTGAAGAAAAACCTTGGTGACCATTGTTTTTTTTACACAATAATATTATGAGGGGAAAAGAGCTTGGGCTCCAAAAATCCACAGTTCAAGTCTATTGTTCCCAGAGTAACCAGCAGTGCTTGACCAACAAAGGTCACTCCACAAGTCAAGTCAAGTCAAGTTTATTTGTATAGCACTTTTTACAACAGCTTTACAGAAACCGGGTCCGAGCCCCCAAAGAGCAAGCCAAGGTTGACAGAGGCAAGGAAAAAACTCCCTAGCAGTAGGAATAAACCTTGGGAGAAACCGAGGTTTAGACAGGGGAACCCATCCTCTTCTGGTTGACACCGGATAGCAAAAACAAGCAAGAGAAAAGAAAGAAAAATAATAAAATATATATAAAAATAATAGTTCTTAGTATAGCAGCAGTTCCTTGTGTAGAGGTGCCATGATGATTTTAGATCAGGTAGCAGGATTTAAAGCCGCAAAACCAGTAAGAGGGTATCAGAGTGGGTTAGGCTGGTCCAGATAGCAGAAAGGGGCAGAATCACTTGTATCTTAGCAGGGTAGCTCAAAAGAGAGGGGGGAGAGAGAGAGAAAGAGAAAGAAAGAAAGAAAGAAAGAAAGAAAGAAAGAGAGAGAGAGAGAGAGAGAGAGAGAGAGAGAGATGAAATGTTACGAGTGATTAAGAACAATGTACATTGTGGTCTGAGTGCAGCCAGGTGCTCCGGCAAGACTCGCTATAACAGCATAACTAAAGGGGAGAGCTAGAAAGAAGCACAGACATGAGGGCATCCTGGGGCATAAGGCAGCACAAACACTCGACTGTCAACAAACCTGAGTGAACACATCGGGTGGGGGGCGACAGCATCCAAACATCCCAGTTTACCAGAATACTCTATGCCTGAGAGCTCTCCAGATCTACCCCCTAGGACAAGCAAGGCATTTGATAGTTTGTAATCTCACAAAGGAATGCAGGCTAACTTCAAGACAGGGGGGTTGCAAAGAGAAAGCCACTGCTGCTAAAAAAAGGACATTGTTCATATATCAAAAGTTTGCTAAAGATCACATGGATGAAGGCTGGTGGAAAAATGTTTTGTGGACATATGAGACCAAAATAGAACTTTTTGGTTTAAATGAGAAGTACAATGTTTGCATTCCAGCATAGTAAACTTTGGCCTATTTTGCTGCACCTGTGCCAGAATAGCCTGCCATCATTGATGGAGCAGTAAATTCTGAATTATACCAGTGAGCTCTAAAGGAAAATGACAGGACATTTGTCTGTGAACTGAACAAGTTGTTTTACTATATAAAGGTTAAAGAAGAATAAATGTGAATGAATGTTCTAAAATGGCCGAGTCCGTTAACAGAAATGCTGTGGATAGTGAAGTGGATGGTTCATGTGAGGAAACCCGCCAATGTCCAAGAGCTGAAGCTGTTCTGTACGGAATAACGGGCCTCCTCTGAGTCGATGTGCAGACCTGATCTACAGTTAATGAAAAGCATTAGCTGCACTGACCAGATACTGACAGCACAGGTTCATAAACAGAATGATGTTTTAGGTCAAAAATAACCATAGAACATTCTAAAGGGATTGCAAACTTTCGAGCAGCACGGTATAAACTCCTTTCTTCAGCACACCTTTAAAATCTGTTTATGGTGCAACAGTCTGTTTATGTTTTTGTATCTTGGGGGGGACTTGGGTGTGTTTCTCAGGCATTTGTGCAGTACGGCCAGCCTGGTGTAATTTTTGTATGTATATTTTGGACACTATCATGCTAAGTCATTTTAAGAAAGGCTTGGAATCTTCAGCAGAGTTTTTTGCCCTGACCCAGATAATCAAGACCTTCAGGAGCATCTGAATGTCAGTACTGGTGGGCAGTGGTGGCCTAGTGGTTAGGACGCTGCCTTTGTGACCTGAAGGTCACAAGTTCAAATCCCGGCCCGGGCACTACTAAGGTACCCTTGAGTAAGGTACCGTCCCACTACACTGCTCCCCCTGCGCTGTTGGTAGCTGCCCACTGCTCCACGTGTGCACGTGTGATGGGTTAAATGCAGAGGTCACATTTCGTTGTGGTGCTTGAGCGTGTTCACAATGACGAATAGTCACGTTTACTAAACTCTGATGAATGATAAAGGTGATGCTTTGCAGTGTGCGCCTGGTTCACAGGATTTCTCTTCACTCATTCTCTGCTTCTCGCGAATGGTTTGCCACCAGAATCATACAATTAACACTGCTGTGACATTTATCACTCACTGTACTGTACAAAGTCATGTGTCAGTTAATTACAGAGTGAGTTACCCAGGATGTTAACTCAGGTTTACATATTTACAGCTAAATGTAGGGTTATATATGTAAATATCTCTATAATACGCCCCGAATGTACTAGATGTAAGGATCTACATGTGATAATAATAATAATAATAATATGTCAAATTAAACCTTATCTTACTATCAGAATCTTTTTACAATAATGAAATTTGTGTTTTTTTGTAAAATATTAGTATATAATAAGAAAAAAACAAAAATAAAGTCAAGACCTTGTTATCTTGTCTATTTTTTGTTTTCCTGAAAATGTGTAAAAAGCAGCACACGCACACACTCGATCATCAGACCTGTCAAGTGTGACTCAGTGTGTGTACCTGAGAATAGCTCCGAGACGTTTCTGACATTACACCTGTTAATGTCTCCTATCGTTCACACAGTGGCTCCGCCTTAGGTTTGACACTTGGGAAAATCTCAGCATGTCTGTTTTTCTCTCTGGCTCTCAGACAGTGCTCATCATCCACATTTTCCCACTTAGGAGCGAGTGATGCTGTCGGACGGAGGAAAAGTTTACCTCTTTATTTCTTGTTGTCTTTCATTTATTTTTTTGGTGATGCAGTGAAAGTGTAAACTGCATACGGTGCTAAAATTAGCCACTGCAGTCTTAAACCCAGTCTCAAACGGACACACACATACTCACACTGTTCGGGTAATGTCAGCATTTTAGCTGAAGAATTCTCTCTCCAATCAAATCAGCTGCCATTCAGTCTTGTGTGTGTGTGTGTGTGTGTGTGTGTGTGTGTGTGTATCTGATTTTGTAGTTTGTGTAGATTTCTAGTGTGGTCTGTAACACACACATCAACTCCCAACGCTGCCGCCACTGTCAGGTGAAGCGACTGACACTGCTGATCTGGTTACAGTGACTCCTGTCAGGGGGTGGATAGTCAGTTCTTAAAGTTGATTTGCTGGAAGCAAGAAAAATGGCTGAGCGTAAGGGTCGGAGTCACTTTGACAGCAGCCTTATCGTGATGTTCTAGACGACTGAGTCAGAGCGTCTCCAGAACAGCAGGTCTTGTGGAGTGTTCCAGGTGTGCAGTAGTTAGTACCCACCAAAAATGATCCAAGGAAGGAGAACTGGACTCACTTATGCATGTGGGGAGTGAGGACTACAACATCCATAAATTCCCTCATTTTTTTGGAACCTGCACTGGCTCCCTGTGGCCGGTCGCATCAGGTTCAAAACATTGATACTTCACTTGCTTTCAAAGCCAAGAGTGAAGCTGCGCCTCCTCACACAACTCGTCACTTCTTGTCCTCTCTGCGCATCAAGCACTGCTCGCCTCAAGCCTCCAACACTCAACAGAAGAGGAAGATCTGCATCAAGACTCTTTTCAGTCCTTCCTCCCCAGTGGTGGAATGACCTTCCTCTTGCTATCAGCACTGCTGAGTCCCTCATTGTCTTCAAACGACGACTCAAAACGCACCTCTTCAAGGAATATCTAGAAAACGAACTATCCACATATTTACTGTTTATTGTCTATTGTCTATTTATTGTTTATTCTTTACTCTGACTTTTGGGTTTACAGGTTTGTCAGGGGTTGTAATGGTGTGTAACGTAGCTAGTAGTATCAAAGTAGAATGACAGCTGTTGATGGGCCCTACAGATAGAAGAACAGACTGTGACGTACACGCCCCCATGTGTCCCATGTGTCAGTGTTTTGGGTGTCTGCGTGTTCGTCTTAGCCACACCCCCGTCAGTGTCTCGTGTATCCCAGGTGTTGTCAATTTTTGTTTAGTATAAATACCCCTGTGTTTCAAGTCCTCGTTGCGTTTCGTTAACGTCCTTCATGTTCGCGTATCTGCCTAGTTTTTCGTATCCTGATTCTTGCTTCGTTTTCTAGTTCTGTTTCGTGTTTTGGGTTTTTCTAGTGTTTCGTATTAAAACATTCATTTCTTACATGATCCCAGTTTTGCACGTTTCCAAACTATCACCGACATTTCCTGACACAGACCTGGACAACAAAGCGCTGTTGTTCGCCACTCTAGATAAGAGCAACTACTAAATAATGTAAATGTAAATGTAAATATAAATGTAAATGTACGGCTAGTTTAAACAGTAAATGCTGACTCTGAGCTGTTTCAGCAGCATAAGGGACCAACTCAGTATTAAGCAGGTGGTGTGACTGGTTGTTTATATCGAAGTTGAGGGACCCACCTACCCAGTCACACCACACCACTGAAAGGTTAATGTACGTCACGTGGGATCTATTTGCAGGCTGAGCTAAACGCATCGATTTTGGAGCGTTTTAGGCTCGGCTGTGGGAAAGTGCATTAATTATATATTGCGAGTGTTTAAATATAGATGCTTTCACATATATACAAGCAATCGACCTGAGACACTGAACTGTATGAAGGAGCAATTTGTGTCCTTGATCTCCTTTCTTTCATCTCTCTTTCATTCCCTTTTTTTTTCAGTTCACTTCAAATGCTGCTATGCCTCCCTTCAGAAGTTGAAGGACTCGTTGCCTTCTTTTACATTTAAGTTTCATTCTAGTTTATTTAAGTTTACAACATCTAACAGAAGCTCTTATCCAGAGCTGCTCACGGAAATGCAAGCGAAGTATCCTGGGCTGAGGCTGAAGACAACAGGGGACTGGAGGATTTGGGGTTAAGGCTGTTCAAAGTAACATCACACAATATTTTTACCTCTTAATTCTTCAGTTTGGACGTTGGGGACGTAACGCAGTGTGAGGATTTAGAATATTTATTATATCTTATATTCAGAATTCAGGATCTATTTATACAATTTATCTTTCAGAGGTGAAAGTAAGTCACACGCACAAGTCTCAAGTTCCTGTGGGTGAGTTTCAAGAGAGTCAAGTCCCTGCTATAAGTGAAGTAAGCCCATGTTAAGGACTTTGAACAAAAATTTCAGTGTGTGTCTGTGTCCGATCTCCTACCTTTCACTGAAGTGTGTGATCAGACGACTCTCAAGTGCAGCCGATCTGCTCACCAGAGGCTTCCGCACCAACTTGTGGAGTCACGCCGTCATTAATGAAACATCAGGGAAACTCAGACAGTTTGATGAAGTGTCTTATCATAGAAAAACATTGTGTTTGACTGGCCTTTTACACAGTTTGCGTATACCTGTTCTACCTGCCACAGACGGCTCTGTAGTGAAGCATCATCAACTCTCCAGTTAATATGCTGAAGCTTCTAATCCTGCTAATAAGACGCTAGCGCTGGGGCACTGGGGTTTCCATCTGGCTTCTACTTTCAACCAGATCATCCATCACTGGGGCCTCCTGCTTGCCTGTCTTCACCTTAGTTCCACCACCACAGACCATCTCCGTGTGCTTCATGTGCTAAAACAGGGGCTGTTGCTCCAAGTTCCTGGCTTTAACTGATGCCACCTCTGTAAACTGAGACTCTATTGTTTATATTATTATTGTTATCCTGTGTCAACCAGAGGAGGATGGGTTCCCCTTCTGTGTCTTAGTTTCTCCTGTGGTTTCCTAATTCAGCTTTGTTGCCATTGGCTTGCTCTTTACCGGCTGGGACCGCGACTGTGTAAAGCTGCTTTGTGACAACATCAGCTGTAAAAAGTGCTAAACGAATAAAACTGATCTGAATTAAACTGTGGATAAGGAGCCATAGACCAGGGATGAAAAGAAACCTGCTCTTCAGCTTCAGGCAGTGGACTATCAACTATTAGGACATCAGAAACATACACTGAGACATGAAGAAACACCTAGGTGTCTAAAAAAATGGGACAGGATTAGCTGGTAGGACAGGATAGGCTATTACATTGCCAAGAGAGCGAGAACAGAGAAAAGAGAAAAGGACCAAGGCCTGAGCAATGTGGGACACCAGTGGAGAGTCTGCATGGAACCAATGTGAATCCTCTCCAAGTAATTTGAAGAGTGTCCCTCTAGATAGGACTCGAGCCAGTTCCATGCAGAGCAAATAATTCCAGGGTTGGCAAGGACAGACAGGAGGATGCTGCCATTGGCTGTGTCCAAGGTCCAAAGAGCATGAAGCAGAAGCCACACTGATGACAGTTAGCTAATCGTGAGTGATGCAATCGAATAACTGTTCAGTTCCCTAATATTCTTATGAGATGTCCTAAGGGTTCCTTAATCTTTTAAAATGTTCTTCACCAGTGAGGTTTAACCATGAAGGCAATCAGGCGAAACACCACCAAAGGGGGTAAGAGAGGCAGTGTTTCAATCCCATCCAGCAGTGTTACACTGGCTATGACTAGCTAGGCAGTATGTCCTGCCTTTGAACATCATAGTCCAATGAGCATCAGTCACGTTGGGTGGATTACCGCCCCCTTTCAGGTGATTTCATTTTGGGTGAAAGTCACACAGATTGCCCTGATACACGGTCCTATTATGGCCATTCGATTCCAACTACAGGCACTGCAATGTAATCTCTCTGGGGTTCGGGTGGGCTCACACCAATGTGCTTTCCTCATATGTAACCTGGTGTAGGGATGGCTGGGGCAGCCAGCTGTTATGTTGCCATCTAGTGGTTACTGGTGGTGTTGCAACATGAAGTGACCAGAAAAAACAAACTGTTCAATGACAAGGTGACCATGTCTAGTAAGCTTGCTGCTAATTCACTGATTGAATGGATAACCTCAGCCTTTATCACAACTACTTTACCACCACTCGTTTTTTAAAGAGCCATCTAAAAACTACACTTCAGTTTAGAGCTGAAGATCATTCAGTGGAAACTGAAGTTCGCAGGTTCAAGTCTTGGCCTGGGCACCACTGACGTACCCTTGAGCAAGGTACCATCCCACAACTCTGCTCCACGGGTGCTGTCGATAGCTGCCCACTGCTCCATGTGTGCACGTGTGATGGGTTTAATGCGGAGGCCACATTTCCTTGTGGTGCTTGAGTGTGTTCACAATGACAAATAGTCAGTTTCACACTTCACACAGAAACAACAAGGTTTTTTATTGTTAGTTTGAGACATGAAGTCCTAGGTTCTCTTTGAAGAGGTGGATCTTCGGTCGTTGTTTGAAGACAGTGAGGGTCTCTGCAGTTCTAAAAGTCAGGGAAAGTTCATTCCACCACTTAGGTGCCAAAACTTCAAGCTGTGACCGGTGGTTTAATCACTGTGGATAGGTAAACAGGGACTGTACGTTTTTTGGCTTTGTAGGCAAGCATAAATGTGTTAAATCTGATGCTGGTGCCACAGGAAGCCAGTGAGGGGTTCACAGCAGTGAAGAGGTGTGTGAGAACCAGAAGGCTAGATGTGTAGACCAGAGTCAGTTCTAGAGATCCAGAGGGAGGCCAGCTAAGAGTGAGATTCAGTAGTTCAGTCTTGAGATGATAAGTAACTGGATGAGTATGTGAGTAGCACTAATGGTGAGTAAGGGACAGTTTTTCTTTATCTAAAATGATAGTGACTATTTGTCATTGTGAACGCACTCAATCACACACAAAGTGCACGATAGCAAAATTTTATTTACCCATTACATGTGTACACGTGGAGCAGCGGGCAGCTATCAACAGCACCAAGAGAGCAGTGTCAACGTCTTAATGGTACCTGGGCAAAGTCCTTACCACTAAGGCCACCACTGCCCAAATTTCTTGCATGCACAAAATACCACACAGTTATTGCTATCAATGACTGACTTGACCAGAACCTTTAGGCTTTGGATTTAATCCCAAACTAGGGATTCACATTCCCATAATATTCACTGACATTGATACTGTTTTCCTGTAAATGAACTTAAATAGGCTTTAATATGGTCATTTATTGCAAAACAACAAAGCAAAAAGAAAAATGCAGAACATTCTTAAAAGCTCTGTATCCAGAATCTCTGGTCAGTCTGTGTTGTAGAGTTTAAGACAATTAGCCGCTCTGTTCTCTGTAAGACGACTCTCTCTCTGTCGCTGTCTTTCATTTCTGTGTCCGTGCAGAGCACCGTCACGCTGCTGAGGGTAATTACTGTAGTTAATTGGGGCGGTTTGTTCAGGAGGGAATTGTGAATTGGACCCAGTTTGACCTCTGATTAGTCCAAAAGCCTGGTAAAGAAAAACACTTCTGATTCTGTCTCGGCCTCTACAGGTCAATATTCTTGTCAGCACAATTTCACACCTAGTTCTACAGTGTGCAAACACACACACACACACACACACAGGTGCATTCATTAAACTTGCATTGTGGCTGATGATGTAGAAGATGTTTAACCCCTCAGTTGTTAATAGTTACATTTGTTGCTAGGTGAGTTTTTTGGCGTATTTGTTTTTTGCTTGTGCTCCAGAGTCCCACACTAAAACTCCAGAACTGACTTCAGTGAAGTGAAAAGTGAAAGTGACTATTTGTCATTGTGAACACACTCAAGCATCACAATGAAATGCAACCTCTGCATTTAACCCATCACACGTGCACACGTGGAGCAGCGGGCAGCTATCAACAGCGCCTGAGGAGCAGTGTAGCAGGACGGTACCTTATTCAAGGGTACCTCAGTAGTGCTCGGTCCGGGACTCGAACCTGAGACCCTCAGGTCTCAAAGACAGTGTCCTAACCACTAGGCCACCACTGCCCACACCCCAGAGCAGCAGTTTTAGTACAGCTAGTGTTTGACACTAGTGCTGTTTTATTACAGTGTTACAACACAAACGTATCAGAAATCCTCCTAAAACCACTGGAAGAACCCAGCTTTGTTTCTTCATTTGGCTCTTTTGTTGGTTTTGCTCTGATGTGTGTCAAGTGTTTGCTAGTTGTGCAGAAGGACAGATGTGTTGTACATCACTGCAGGACAAACAGCGAGTGTATATTCCCCAGTTGTGTGTGTTCTGCTCTGGAGTGAACTGCACTGTGTTGGCTGTGTGTTTGTGTTCTGTGTGATTTATTCATTGATCCACTTTTAAATGTAAAACAGTGAAAATATAAAGCTCTGAGTGTAGGGCAGTTGTGGCCTAGTGGTTAGGACATTGAGGTTCCCTTGAGCAAGGTACCGTCTCGCTACACTGCTCACATTAACTTCTGTTGTGTGGAGAATTAACACGGTAGAACATTTAGCAGTGTGACGATATGCACTGAAGGGTTAATGGGGGTTGACAAATAGCTTTTAGCTGTGTAATGCAAAGCCTTCTATCAGGCCTCACCCATCATGTTTATCATGATGTGGGCATCGTCATATGCCAGTTTGGTATATGTCACTGACAAAAATTACTTGTTAGAGAGTTAATGTTGAAATGTTTCTTGTTTACCCTGTTAGTCCTTATTCAGCAGAATCTACTGTGTTGCATTGCTCGAAACACTTAACTCTCCCTTCTCATTCGTAGTGTTGGGAACTAGTGAAGTACATGTTATTGTACTATTACTTAAACTACACTTATTTTTATAGTCATTCATTCATTCATTTTCCACACCACTTCTTCCATTTCGTGTCGTGGGAAAGCTGGAGTCAATCCCAGCTGACTACGGGCCCAAGGCAGGGATCACCCAGGACAGGAGGCTCAACCCATCACAGGGCAACAGATAGACAGGCAACCATTCATTCACACACTCACACCTACGGGCAATTTAGAGCATCCAGTAAACCTACTGCAGCCTTTGGACTGTGGGAGGAACCCGGAGAACCTGGAGGAAACCCACACCAACATGGGGAGAGCCTGCAAACACCACACAGAACCTGTGGCTGAACTGAAGATCAAACCTGGGACCTTCTTGCTGTGAGGTGACAGTGCTAACCACTGCACCACTGTGTGGCCTGGTATAGTAATTCAAACAGTTACATCACTTTTTTGCCAACTCCTTATGTGTGACTGAAGGGTCACTGGTTCGATTCCCTAAACCAGCAGGAGAAATGTGGGAGGGAGGAGTGAATGAACACAACTTCCTCTCTCTCTGCACCCACAGCTGAAGTGAATGCCTTTGTGCAAGGCATCTAACCCCCAACAGCTCCCCAGGTGCTGTGGCTGTGGCTAGTTTGTGTGCTAACTGCTCACAGCTGTCAATGTGTGTGCTCACTGCTTTGGATGGGTAAAATCCCTCCCGCTAAATAGAATATATGAAATAAATAAATAGGCATCAAAAATACATAAGAGTGTTTGGCTGTGATGGTATTTATTAAAGGTCCAAGCACTAAGTGCTGGAACCCTGCTGAACGCTTATGGTGGCTTTATCCCCCAGGCTTGGGCAGCACTAACTCACTCAAGCCTGCAGTCTGTGAAATATGTTTAGTGTAAAATTGTAAACCTGAGAAAGGAGCAGCAGAAGAACCCTGGGATTCGTTCTCTGATGTGTCGTGGGTTTCATTCTTGACCGTGAGTAAAGCGGAGCTTCACTAAAGATCAAACCTTCCCTACACCCCAATTTATTCTGCACTGCTAAAGATCAAACACATGCTGGAGACATGGTAGAACACCCAGTTGTCTTCAAGACTAAAAAGAGTGATGAGGTGACTCACACACACACACACACACACACACACAGAAGAGCCGGTCCACCCGCTGATATGAGTGTGTAATGAGGGCAGGTGGACACAGGTGCATGAGTAAAAAGGAAGATTTATTTTCCAGTCCAAGCTCCTTATTCAAAAACCAGGTGAAAATGTAAACAGAAGCGATCAGAATAATCAGAGAGGATCCAAAACATCAAAACCAAAAAGCAGGCAAAATATCAAAACGGGAACAACCAGGACTAACAAGGATAATCCAGGGGTTAAAAAAAACCAGAAAAAGGTCAACAGGAAAAACAGACAGGAAATGACATGCTCAAAAATGGGAAAACCAGAGACTTCGTACTGACTGAGCAAAAGCAAGGAGAGTTATAGGATCAGTGCCGTGTAATCTCACTGGAGGTGTAGCCAGGACCGAAGCACATGAGAACTCAGACTGGAGACTGGCAACTGAAAGGGGCATGACCTGGGGCTCTTAAGCTTCTGTTCTACGGTTTTAGATATAAAGAGAAAACTCTGATCCTGCTGTTTTCTGCTGTATAGAAGAAGTTCCTCATCTGCTAAAGATCTACAGCTTACCCAGCTAACTCTGAACTTCAGTCTGTCCCTGGTTTTCAGGTTACATTCCATGGCTACTCTTGATTTTTGGCCCTTTTGGCCCCAATATTCCTAGACTGATCTTTGTGGTAGACGTCTAAACAACTTAACCCTGACTGGTTCAAGATTGATCCCTCTGGTAAACATCTACATAGCTTCTTGACCTGATTTTATCCATGATTGGTCCCATTGGTTAAGTTCAACAGCTTGTGGTACTAATGGTCCAAAATTGGTCCTTGTTTTAGATGTCTAAACATCTCTTGGCCCTGATTGGTCCAAGACTGGTCCTTCTGATAGAAGTCCAAACATCACTTGGCCCTGAAATTCTCAGAGATCGGTCCCTGTCGTAGAAGGCTAAACATCTCTTGGCTCCCTGCCAGCTTGATAACTGGACTACTGTTAGCTCTCGTGAATATGGTGGACTTTCCTCTCATCTTCACTCTTTTCCTCTTTTTTCCTCTCTCCTTTCCTTTCCTCTCACTCCCTGTGGTCATTTTAAACCCAAAAGTAATTTTCGATGAGAATAATCTTATTTTCTGTGAATGTCACTAGATATTCCCTCCGCAATTACTGCAGAATTAAATTACGAACCCACTGCTTATGTAATGAGATGATACAGAGAGCAGAGATCTCTCTCTTCTGTTTTCCCTCTCTCTCTCTCTTTCCCGCTCTCTGTTTCTCTTTCTTATTTGCTCTATCTGTTCTCTCTTTCCCTCTCTTCCTATCTTTCTATTTCTGTTTCTCTCTCTCTCTCTCTCTCTCTCTCTCTCTCTCTCTCTCTATCTATCTCTCTATCTCTATCTCTCTCATATACTGTTTTTTTCAGCAGAATGT
>JBBPDA010062570.1:0-13150 GCA_037974385.1 Arnoldichthys spilopterus | reverse complement strand
TAACATTAAGCAGCCACATTTTTAAAAATTATTCCACATCCTTTAAGGGTTATTCAAAGATCCTTTAGTAAGTGCAATGCTTATAGAGCCATGATAACACCAGAACCAGTAGGATGTTTGCATGGTTCTTCCATGCTTCCATTCATCCATGTTGCACATGGGTCTTTAAAGCAGTGTTTTCCAACACTGGTCTTGTAGTTAAATGTCTTTGCTTTGCCTGCTTTAATACACCCACTGCTAATCAGTAAGGGGTTGGTAATGGGCTGATTCACTAAATAAGGTGTGTTGGAACTACATTTAAATTTATATTTACAGCATTTGGCAGATGCTCTTACCCAGAGCGACATTGGCTTTCTAGTCTACAAAGAAAAACTCTTATACCAAAAGACTTGGTCATGTAGTGTATATTTAAAAATGTCACTATATGAGCCAATATTGTGACACTGCATGTGGTACCACTTTTTTTTATAAGATTATGTTTTAAAAAAGGTTTTAAATTGTGTTAAAATGTGTTTATTAATGCTAATTAATTAGGTCATAAACACCTTAAATATTCTTAATAGGTAGTTAAAACCCACAAATTGTAACACTGTATTTAAACACCTGTGGGCAAATAATTCAACCCCTTTATTTGATTAACAAAGCCAAGATTAGATTAGACACTATGAATTAATCTGTATTCATGATAAGCTCTAAATAACTGGAAATCTGTTCACAAAAATCACACATTATTCATTATTTGTTGCAATAACATGTAATGAACACTTTATTAAGATCTGGCTATGTTCATTATGCAATGGATAAAACTCTACTTTAGAATATGGAACTCATCTTATTTTTAATATTTATTAAGCCTTTTTTTTTATTATTCAATGTATTCATTCCTTGTTAGCTCTAAAACACTGCTGACAACCTATAGGAATCCAATGTTGCCAGTTATTCACTGGAAAGATCTGAATATACAGACCCCATTTCCAAAACAGTTGGTTTATTTTCCAATTTTTACAAAAATCTGTGATATGTAAATTCTAGTTAACCTTTATTGGTTACTGACAAAATTACAAAAAAAGAAAGTTAGTAGCTTTACTAACCAAGTTAGTTGTATTTTGTAAATATAAACCAATTGAGAATTTGATGGCTGCAAAACGGCATGTTTATCATTATGTTACACCAACTTTTCTTTTAATTACACTTTTTAATCATTTTGGAATTGAAGATAGTAATTGTATTAGTTTTATAATTGGACATTTTATTCATTCTTGTTTGATACAAGACTTCAGCTGCTCAACAGTCCATGGTCACCATTCATATTCAATAGGAGATAGATGTGGACTGGCAGCAGGCCAGTCAATCACAGAGGCTTTATGTCTATGAAGCCATGCTGTTGCAGCCTGTGTAGAATGGGGCCTGGCATTGTCCTGCTGAAATAAGCATGAATGTCCCGGGAAGAGAGGTCACCTTAATGGCAACATATTTCTCTCTAAAATCCTAATATACATCTAATAGTCAATGGTATTTTTGACACACCTATATATCAATCCAGATGCTGTTGCACATTTTACTGATAACAATCTGGATGTTTTTTTTTTAAATCTTTGGTACTGAGAACATTTTTTCCCAAAAACAAGCTGAAATGATCATTCATCTGACCACAGCACACTGTTCCACGGGTGATTTGAGATAAGCTCAGGCGCAGAGAACCCGCCGACATTTCGGCACAAAGTTGATGTATGGCTTCCTTCTTGCATAACAGTTTCAAGTTGCATTTGATGTTGCAGACTGAGCTCTGGTGGATACTACTCTTATGATAATGATAATACCCAATCATTATGCCTCACCTGCCACCAGTTAGCCTGCTTAATGTGGAGTCTTTCAAATGGCTGTTCCTTAAATATTCTGTGCACTTTTCAATCTAATTTTAACTCTGTGCCAACTTTTGTTGAGTATGTTGCAGCCATCGAATTCTAAATTTGTGTATGTTTACAAAATACTATTAAATTGGTCAGAAAACTATTTGTGCTTTTTTCAATTAAATAAAGGTTAATGTGAATGAACATATCACAGATTTGTTTCTGGTGTTATCATGGCTCTATAAGCATTGCACTTTATTGTATTTTGGAAAATATCCCAACTTTTTTGTAAATGGAGTTTGTAGATGATTTTTTAGTTATAGAGGTCATATACAGGTCATAATGAATATAGCTTAATGCCTGGTGAATAAACCATATAGGAACCATATAGATGTGTCTAATTTGGGCATCACTGAACCGAATACAAGACCTTTAATTAATCACAAAACTGTATTCCTTAAATTAGTGATATCACAAAGTTTTCTGTTTCAAAATGCATTAAAATACATTTTCATTACAGACTCAGTTTGCTCTGAGTGATAAATTCCTCCAGCTTCTTGCAACAAAATGTAGAACTCAGGGGGAAAGTTAAAATGTAACTCTTCCGCATTAATAGGCTGAGCTGTTTGCTTTTGAAGTGACTTTGTGTGAACGCTTTGCTGCAGCTTTGTTGCTCATAAGATGCCTTTACTTCTTGTATTGTTCTATTGTTCCCTCTCACTGTAGTTTCTGTTGCACTTCAAATGCATGCTCAAGTGCAAATACTAAGCTGCTATATTACATTTTATGGCTATTTGTTACTGTATTGTAGTATTGTGAATTGTTTTAGCCTTTTGTTGTAATATGTTGTCCTTTTCACTTATAATTATGTCCATTATTTGTAAATAAACCTTTGGATTGCTAGAAATCTTGTTGTGCTTTATGCAATGACAATAAAGACTCCAATGTAATCTAAATCTAATCCAATGTAATCCAGACTCTTCATTCATCAACCCAACTGGTAACACCTGAAAGGAGGCAGCAGAGGGAACTCAGGGTGTGGGCTAACAGATTAGGTGGCACTATGCTGTGAAGGTCCTCCTGAATTTTTGGAGCCTTTATGTGAACAGTATGTCATGTGATTGAGGCTTTTGTATCTGCATGTTTTGTTCTCACTCACGTGAGTCCTGCTGCTGTCTGCCTCGGTCAAAAGAGCGGGGCTGAAGGTCACAAAGCAGAGAGAGAGAGAGAACTAAAGCCCAGAGTTGTGCATTGTGCGGTGTGACTCTGCCTTCGCTCTTCACCTATATTCACAGACTTGAGGCCAAAATGAGAAGCCCTGCTTTGTGAAATACCCCGGGACTGTGGCCAAGTCGTAGTCTTCACCCTGGAAATGTTTTCAAGCACTGTCCGAAACCTCGCCTTACTAAATAAAGCTGAAGTTTGCTTCTTATGCGAACGTACGCGTTCCAGCTTGAAAGAAGGGTCGCAGTTAGTCTGCCTCATTTAAGGTGGAACGGGCAATTCCTATAGGAAGCAGATACACTTCAGCCTTGTCGCCAACTGCTGTTTTTTTAATGGTACACACGGCCTTAGATATAGCTGGTTAAAATCCAGAAACACATTTTAATCATTAAAAAACAGCTTTAATAGAACCGTGGTATATGAACGTAGGGCAGCTAGTTTACAAAAACCTGACCACATGACCATGTCAGACCACTGCTGTCAGTGAGCACATGGTCGCCCTCCTAAGCCACAAAATAACACGTAAAATATATGTTTTTACACGAAAAGTGCCCACAAATCTGTGCAGTACTTCTGTATCCCTAACGCATTTGACGCCTTTTATCATTTGCGCTGCACTGCGCATGCGCAGGGTAGCCCAACAGCAGCTCACATGACTGAATATTTCTTCCTGGTGCGGTGAGGAGATTCCATCTCTGGCCATGAAAGCAAAACAAACCAGCGCGGCGTATTTATCGCAGCAGGATTTCGCTCAGTTATAAGTACACAAAGGAAAGCCTCGATCAGCGGAGACTCTAGAGGAAGAGGAAGTGCTGAAGCCGGTGTGAGCACTGTAACAGCCGCCGCGCGCTTGGTGAACACAGCTGTAGTTTAGTTGCCTCCTGGCTCCAGGGCCCTGAGTGATCAGAGTCAGACCCTACTCTCTTCGAAACATGATCCCTCACCGCCCAAAACAGCCCCTGCCTGCTGTACTAACCTTCCTGCTGGTGTTGGGTAAGTCACAGTAACGTTTGCAGGGTAACTGGACTAGAAGTTGCTGGTGCATTTCTGTTTTGTGTGCGAATATTGAAGAAATGTTGCGTTATGTAATAGCGTTGGACCATTAACACAGATTGGCTAGAGAGCAGTGTAAGCCTCCCGGCTTAATCATGTTATTCTAAAACCCATTTGTCAGGTGTAATGTTGCAAGATCTGGGTCTCATGTGATGGTGAACATTGCCAAGTCATCTAGAAATCCTTTCATTATGTGTTTTCCTGCTTTTCCTTTGTCATATGTTGCATTAAAACCTTACTATGTTCAAAACATTTCCAGTTTTCATTCTGATAGTCCACATTAGATGCCTTGTAGATTATGTTGTCCTCGGCTAATGTTCAAGTTAAAGATACTAACTTAAACATAACTGTAACTTTACTGATAATGAACTGATGATCTGTACATAATCTGTAACCCTCTATCAAAGTAAACCACATTTTTAAAATAAAACTCAAGATTTTTATTATTATCATAGAATAAAACATAATAAACCTAAGCCAACTGAATTTCACTGTTTGACAAAGCAAGACAAGCCCTTGGCAATATCCAGCTGCATATCAGGCCCTTGTGTGTCACATGAGAGAGAATGATGTTGTTAATACTAATGATGATGTCATTACAGCTGTTACCCTACATCCGAGTATGTCCAATGATGCAGCAACCACTGCTGCACCGCCCCCCTCACCTCCCAGCATCCCTGAGCGAGGGGACTACAACATTACCAACAATGGCACCGCCTGCCTGATTGCACACATGGCACTGCAGCTTAACATCACTTACCTCTCTCGGTCCCAGAGCAAGGTATTACACTGCATATATATGGTTATGGTGAAAGTGTATATAAAATACAAAGTGAAAGGGTACCTTATTTTATTGTGGTGATTTTATTTCTTTGGTTTTATGGCTGGCTGTAGATCTACATGAACTCTAGTAATGATCCGACCATAATAAGTTCATTAAGGTGTAGGTTGTTACAATAGTATGCCTAATTATGTGTAGCACCCCTTGAGGTCTGATGAAGTACATCTGTCTATTTATGTGATCAGCAGCTAACGGGCCACCTAACTAGGTATCAAGATCCTGTAGTTCAGGGGAAAAGACCTCACTGGCTGACAGATTATGGGAAAGAGTGGTGGACTTGTTTTTCTGGTTTTAGTTTGTTGTCATTTTTACAGATTGTCTGTTTGACTGAATAGTTCAGCCTGGCAGGCTGACATGTGATCAGCAGTAAAATGAGAGAAACATTAACTCATGCTCAACATTTTGTATACTACGTATCCAGCAATGTTGTTTGTGTCATCTCCTTTAATCTGTTTATTTAGGTAGTTCAGGAGATCGTTAATATTCATCCAGACCAGACCAAGCAGTCTGGATCCTGTGAGGCTGACAGTGCAACTCTCAATATCACAGAGGACAGCACTAATCTAACTTTCATCTTCTCTTTGGTCAGTTTCCCTCAGTATCACGATCACCCTGCCATCTTTGTCCTCTTATTGCCTGAGCCTCGACTCTTTCCTACTTGTCTAGACATTATATTACCTTTAAGTTTCTCTTCAGTCTGATTTTAAACTGGCAGTAAAATGGTACATTATGGACATTCTGTTTATGATCATTTCAGTACAAATGTTCTGATTTTTTCATTTGGATCACATGGCCTTTTGTAAATGGCCAAAGTCATCTCATGCAAACACCATGTGAGAAAGTAAAAAGAACCTGTTTGGAGGAGCCTTTAAGCCTTGTACTCTTTCTAGAACAATGATAATCATCAGCCATCATCTTTTTATCTACATAACTTTAAGTCAGTGTAAAGACTAAGGTAGCACACACGTTGTAGTTGACACGTTCCTGCTGCTCTGCTCACATTTCACATTGTGCTTTCAGAATTCTACATCTAACAAGTATCACCTTAGTGGACTGGAGCTGTTTGCTAACTTATCAGACATGGCTCGTAAGTCATTACTCTGCTTAATTAGGTAACTGTTGTTAAATCAGAGCCTGTTTAATGTGTTTCACTGAATTTATCTCTGTGTCTTCTTAGAGGCCCTGTCCATCAGTAACACTAGTCTGGACTACCTGCAAGGAAACATGGGGTACTCTTACATGTGTCGTGAGGAACAGACCTTGAATGTTGGGCAGAATTTCACTCTCAACACCTTCCAGCTGCGTGTACAACCATTTGGTGTCAGTGGTGATCAGTTTAGTGCAGGTAGTCTTATTTTTAATTTTTTGCCACTTTTCCAGTCTGCTAATTTCATTTCATTCAATGACAAATGAACCAGTGGAAATATAATAATAATAATAATAATAATAACTTAAATTTATATAGCGCTTTTCACAAGCCCAAGGAAATAAATAAAAACCCAACAGTTTAATGGTTTTTAAAGATACTAAGTCAAGAATTCTGGCCCACATGACAAGATGAGCAGGTCGACTTCGACAAATAGTGTCCTGATAGCAAGGCAGGTTTTAAACAATTGTCCTTCTAGATTATTCTGTGGAGCTGGGGTGTATGAGATCAAATCATAACACCTCCAAACTGCTAACTGTCCAGCCATAGGGACCCAGATTTAAGTTGTCAATATTCAACATCTTTAACATGTCAACATCCTGCAGTGTGGACTGAACTCTGATTCTCTCACAGAGTTGGTGTCATGAGGGAAAGATGTTCATCAAAGCAACTTGAGTTGAATGAAAAGAATATAAATGATCCTGTTAGCAGTAATCATTGTCGTGAGCTTTGCAAATTGCAGCAGTGATGGTATAAATGGTTTAATGCCATTAGCTTGTTTTAATTTCTCTTGTTTTAATTTCTTGCTCAGCTGAGGATTGTGCACTGGATGAAGACAACATGTTGATCCCCATCGTCGTGGGCACTGCTCTGGCTGGCCTGGTGCTCGTCGTGCTCTTGGCCTACCTGATCGGCAGGAAGAGGAGTCATGCTGGCTACCAGACCATCTGAACCTGCTCATTTGACCAAGCCAGAAGGTGCAGCTGCCACCATTTACTGAACTCAACCACATTACACTTAAACCTGCTTATTTTCACATGCCCTGCCCTCTGTTACTCATAAGCTACCATTAATTTTATTGCCTGGGGTGGCCCGGTGTCTTCTGGACTTCTGTATAAAAATTGAAAATAATATAAGAATATATATCTTGTGCCACTGAGACTTTTTTGAACTGGGTGACATTTAGCATCACTACAAGGTCAATCTCTCATGTTCCAGGTAAAGCAAATCTAAAACTGACTCTGTTCAAAGCATGGCTTAGTCAAAGGCTACACCTAATCTAGGTTGGGTAACTGCACCACATTCAGTACTTCATCTGGTCAAATGACATTTGTATGTAGGAAGAAAATAGCTGCTATAGCTCGTTTTTTTTTTTATTTTATTTTATTCTTTCATTTTTCAAGCACATCTAAAAGGGAGTACGTAATACTTTCCCTGTTCCTGACCTCGTAATCTACGCTGGAGTTCAGAATGGTGAAAGTTGCTCAATTTAGAGCCATTAATCAAAGTACAGATTTGGTCAATTATCCTAGCTGTTGGATTGGAGTTCTTAATGTTACCAAGTGAAATTTCACAGATCGCCTTGATCACTGCATATGGTATGGCCACTGAGAAGCAGATGGAATTTGATGAGATGGAGGAGGGATTGTAATTAGCTGATAATATGTTTCTACTAGGGTAAAAGCTCTCCTATACCCCCCAGACCCCCTATATTAAGGTACATTATGCAAGATTAAACAAGTACAGGTGTTCTTCTTTCTAAACATGCTATTATGGCCTATAAAACAAACTTTGGAACATGCAAAGCATGAAGTAAAAAAAGAAAAGAAAAAAAGGTATGACCTTGACATGAGAGTCAGTTTGATGATTTTTTTGAGAAATCAATTTAGTTCTGACAAAATGACTCCTTTGCAAACAATTTATGAATATCTTCTGTCTTGTCACTAAATGAGACATGCATTTTTGCTGCTTAGTGTTAACCATCATGACTGCTTCCCACAATCCAGCATGTTAAGGATTTGTGCACATTGATGAAAGAGGAAAGAGAGAGATTTGCTACCTTGCTTTGAGGACGTCTTTGGATATTGTACTGTGGTATATGATGGTTTGTTACACTAATATTGTGCAGGATTGAAGTGACTGATGCTTTTGGTGGAGGGGGGGGTAAATATAATTTAACACTATTTACAGAGAGTGGGTGTTAAAATGAGTAACTGTTACAAAGGATGCACTGAAACTGACAAGAGTGTTATAATCTGCTTTTGCTGATGTTACTGTGTTTTTTTTTCTGTCTGCTATGTCCCTGCACCTTGGCCGTAGCGTGAGTTGTTAAGGGACAGGGTCATAATGAATGAGAATGATGTGTTGCAATCTATCGCTATCAGTTAGCTTCATTATTTTAATAGAGAATGTGTCCATTTCTAAATGTAATTACAAATAAAAGGGACGAATGGAGACTGGAATTCATATTGTCTGTTTTTGCGTGTGCGTGTACGTAAACCGAACAGCCATACCATTAACACCACTGACCGGTGAAGTGAATAACATTAACGGTCTAGTTTTTTCATTACACTGGCACCTGTCAGGGCAGTGGGGTATATTAGCAAGTCATGTGCTCGAAGCAGGAAAAATGGGTGAGCGCAAGGCTTTATTGTGATGACTAGACAGAGCCATCTGAGTCAGAGCAGCTCCAAAACAGCAGGTTTTGTGAAGTGTTCCAGGTATGCAGTAGTTAGTACTTATCAACACTGGTCAACTGGTGAATCGGCAAAAGGGTCATGGGCAGCCAAGGTTCACTGATACATGTGGGGAGTGAAGGCTAGCCCGTCTGGTGTGAATTACTGGGGTTTAAAAAGTGGATGGTGACTGAGTCAGAGCTGTTTCAGCAGCATGAGGGACCTATTGTACTTATACTATATATATTTTACAGCAAGAAAACAAAGAACATAGAGGCAAAAACCAGGAATAACTTCTGGAGTAAGTTTTTGGCTACGTGTGACATAGACTAAAGACCCCTTTCCAGGAGAAGAACCTCATGTCCGCTTTGGTTGGTCCATGGTTGTGGAAATATTACAGTTTGGGATTAATTTGCTTTCTGACTGAAATCTGCATCATATTAAAGAATGCTTGATGATCATGTAGGACCAACTCTGCAAAAGTTGATACTGATACTGGTGAAGGAGATGGCCTTTCAACAGGAAAATTACCCTTATTACACTAGCAGATCCAAGGAATGGCTCAAAACGAAGAACAGAAGGTAAAACCCACTGAAAGGTGATGGATATGAAAAGGGCGGTACATGCAAGAAAACCCTCAAAAATCCTGAACTCTGCTGAAGATACCGTGTGTGTGTGTGTATACTGTGGCCCCAAAGATTATTTGGACATTTTAAGCAGTCATACAGTTTACAATGTTTTTCAGGTTACTGTATGAAATGATTCACAAAATAATTTTTATTTCAGGAAAAATCGTGTATCGTACAACAACTAGCATCAGACTGATTGTAGATAGATTCTATAAAGCACACAAACAAAGACCTGATCATGTCCTCAATAATTACATTTTTCAAAAATGAAATGTTACAAATCTGAAACACCTTCCACCTTCTGAAAGAATACTCTATATAAGAATTACTGCTGTAATAAGCAATTCCAAATTTCAATTTTATTTGGCTGACCAGTGAGTGGAAGCACAGGGTAGGTCCAATTCCAATTCCAATTTACATGTGACTGACACTTTTATCCAAAGTGACTTCCAAGACGTGGAGCGGTGTAGTGTGACGGTGCCTTGCTTAAGGGTGACCTTAGTAGTGCCTGGGCCAGGACTTTCAGGTCCCAAGCACAGTGTCCTAACTACTAGGCCACCACTGCCCTATTAAAAATGACAGTTTTGAAGTGATCGGCTTTAAATTAATGCTGTTTGAAATTTTGTTTCATGCCACAATGAATTTGACATTATTAACAGGTGTGCTATGATTCATAGCCTTTATAAATCAGTAAGATGTGGTGGTGTCTTGATACATTTTCCATCCAGCAATAATGTGTGGTATTCCTCCTTGCTCTCAATTTTTAAGTATGGTTGAATATTTCCAAAAGAGGGTGGATCTGCTGTCATTGTGGTTTTGTTTTTGTGTTTGTTTTTATACCTTATGCAATATAATCAGTATTAAACTAAGTACTTTATTTGCTCCAGTCTGTTCAATGCATTGTTTGATACATGTGTTTTGAATTGGGAGGTTTGTATAAATTATGACTTTTTTGAGGCCTGAAGCAAATGTTCAGATATTTTTTGGGGTCACTGTGTGTAGGAATACTTTTCAAACCAACATAGTCATTCACAGTGATCAACTGTATTTAACAGCACAACAGATATTTCACTCTTTCCAGAAAGAACAAACTCCAAACATTCATAAAAGTGTAGCAATGTCTGCAAACAGCTGATTAGTGTCCAGATTCCTTAGCTTGAAAGCGATCTCGACACATTCTCCTGAGTTTAGTAATGGTCGCCACAGAGAGACTTCCAGGCTCTGTAAAGATTTTCTGAAATGAAAAGGTTAATCACTTACTTACTCACTTACTCTCACTTACTCACTTAATGATTAAATGGTCTTCAGAATAAATAAAAAAATTCTGCAAATGTCAAACAAACTTGCCATAAATGCTATAAAACAAGAGCTAATTTTTAACAGTTTAAAATATGCAATAAAAATACAAATCTGCAATTTGTAAATTATCTTGAAAGATTTGGGTGACCAAAAGAAATTTTGAAAAAAGGTTGGGCCAGAGGCAAAAAAAGTGAAATGTTTATACAATATTCAAGTTACACTCTTTAAAATTCACCAAAGGCACAGTCTTTGCAAACCAACATGTCATAGCTCACCATTTTGAGTCAAAGAACATTTCCCAATGAAACAGCTGTTATCAGTAAAAGGTCACTAGTCATGGTATGTGGGTGCATCAGTGCTCACGTTATGAGTAACTTGCATGTGCGTGATAGTCCCTTTGACATGGAGGCATATATTGAGATTTTAGCGAGACATATGCAGCCACCAAAGCAACAGCCACCAGTCCAGGTCTATCTCCTTTTGAAAATGTATGGCACATCAAGAAAAGGAGAATGAGACAACGGCGACCACAGACCACTGAGCAGCCAAAGTCTCGTATCAAGCAAGAATGGGCAAAAATTACACTTCCACAAAACTGCAGCAATTAGTATCCTTAGTTCCCAAATGATTAAATAGTGTAATTAAAAAGAAAGGTGATGTAACACAGTGGTTAATATGCCTCTGTCACAGCTTTTTGAGTGTTTTGCTAGTATTACATTTAAGTTGGCCAGTAAAAACATTAGAACTCTTAATAATTTTGTAAGTTATATAAAGGTTCAAGAGATTTAACAAATCACAGATTCTTGGTTTATTGCATTTTACAACATGTACCAACTTTTACAAAAATAGGGTTTGTATGTCAAGGTATTGGTTTATGTTACCTGCATGAACGTGTGGCAATCTTCCACAAAGTCTCCATGAGTGACCTCTTTGAAACGTTCACAGATGTCTGGGAGGTTCTTTGCCTGCTGAATGAAGTTCTGATGGTGGCGGATCAGAGTGAGGGCCACACGGAACAATATCTTTGAGCCCTCATAGAAAAGGCAATCCCATATTCGCAGCACTGTCTGAAAGAAAATAACACCACAATGTCTACAGATTAATTTCAAATCATCCGTGGACACTGACTCCTCTATTTGTTCTTGTGTTAGTTTGAAAGTGCAAAAACATTTCCCACATAATCTCCAGTCCTCGAAACACACTCTGGACTAAAACTACCATTTATTCTACTTGTCATGAAATAGAATGTTCTGTAATGCAACATTGTATCCTTATCAGTTTGACAGAATTCAAATTTCTTTTTGTGTTTCTCTCACCACCAATACCAGGATACTTTAGGGTCATTTGTCATACAAAAAATGGGAAGGCACCAAGATGTGATGACTACTAGACAGCAGACTTAAGACCATAGTGTCTAATACATACAGCTGTGATATTTGGCTTCTTAGCAATACTGTTACTTATCTGGCTTCCTTCTGTTTTTGTCAGCTAATGTGGAAATTTTATCTGCCCAAAGAGCTTGTTGTTTTTAAAACATTCCTCCCATCTTCTAGATCATCAAAAGGAAGTTTTTCAAGTCTTTAAACTGGGAGATCATGTACAGAACAACGTCTCCCAAAGTATACATTTACATTTTTAAAAAAAAGCAATCGAATAAAACAAAGCCTTTTTTTTTTTTATTATTTGCTATGAGTTTATCAGACCTTTTGTTGATTTGAAAAATATCTTACATCTTTTTGTGATTAAAGGTTTAGTTGGCCACAGAAAATGTTCAGATTTCAAACTCGGTTGCAGTTTGGGAACAGTTAGTATAGACTATTGTGGCACCACTGCAGAAGGTGAGTAGGCATGTTTACAACAGATTTTTTCAGATTTGCATGACCGTCTTATATCACTGTCCTCAGAGCTCCCAAGATTGTTCACGTCTATGCTATCTCCCAACACATCTAACCAACCAAGCCATTAGGAATGCTGAATATTAGGTACAAGTGTGGTAGAAGCAACATTATAGAGGAAAATTTTGGGGGGCCAACGGACTAGTTTAAGAACCATTGCAAAATGTTATATTATTTCACTTTAAATGCATTGTGGGTGTTTTTCCCATTCAGCTGTCTTTTCCTTACCTCCATAGGAAGGACATCAATATAAAGGCAAAGAAACCACCTGGAGACCACCAGGGTCCACATCACATTGTGCCGAGTCATAGCCTGCCACACAGCAGGTAACTTCACCTTCACCAGCTCTCCAAGCACCTCCTGATCTGTCTTCAGCCCCAACATGGCAGGGGTGTAGTAATCTGGTTAACAAAACACAAAGTTACATCACTTTTCTTTTGCTTCAAATGTTCCACTTGTCTCATTACTGTAGTTCTCTCTTTAGTAGTATAAGAACTTGGCATATGTATGTATGGAAGTTCCTCTCTGTGGTAGTTT
>JBBPDA010062529.1:0-13155 GCA_037974385.1 Arnoldichthys spilopterus | reverse complement strand
CACACACACACACACACACACACACACACACACACACACACACACACACACACACACACACACACACAGTCTGCTGGGAAACAAAGGGGTGGGTGTTAGTGCAACTGTCTAGGACAGTTCGCCCCAGGAGGACACAGCAGAAACAGGCCAAAAGTAAATACAGAGCTGATACTAATCTCAGAGAAAATTTTAAAACAAACAGCTAGAAGCTGTAAAAAAGCAGACACAGATCAACAAGAAACCAGTGTGGCACAGGGTGTATGAGCCCTTCTTTGGTCCACACGTTACACAGATCATAGGATTTTCCATGAACACTGGCAGGCGAGAACGGAAGATTCACTTTGTTGTTCTTTCTGTGGGAAAATGCCACCCAGTGAGGGAGGGAGCCCTCTATTAATGTAGGAGAAGGAACCGATCAGCTAATCAGCGTTAACACAGAGTCGACATCGGCTGAAAATCAGATATAGAAGGAGAAGAACAACTGATTCTGTAACAAATCTAGCCAAAAATATTGCACCGACTGCTTGTAGAGCGTGAAACCAAGTAAAGCTGGTCGAGTGAGAACAGTAAACATCTCATTTCTAGGATTAGATTTGTTTACGTTTGATATATTTTATTAGACTTTATGTGCATGTTTTGTGTTTTAACTGCTGAAAAACAAAGCTGCCTTTTAGGTGCTGAATATAGATTTCTTCATGTAAGGGTACAAGAGTTTTTGAGCAGCTTGAGCACTGTACTTTTAAATGGCCACTTTAAGTGAACAGTGTCTATGACAAACAGCCAGTTTATACCTTCAGGCACTTTAACAGTAAATATCAGTATCTCAACCCTTTTGCAATCGCCCATAATGGCACTGTTACTAATCTGTGTAGCCAGCAGAAAGCCCTGTAACTTCGCCCCTCAAGTTACTCAGACCTGTGTCTATTAATAAAATCGGACAAATGTTGCTTTGGAAATTCTTAAATCTTCCTCCTCAAATAACAGCATTCCCAACCAACCCCACCCCATCCTTTCACCAAGATCAGACTACACGTACTGTAAAACAAAGCTGAGATGGGTTGAGTCAACACTGAGCAAGACAAGTCACGCTGGTTTATGTAAGAATATATATACAGCTCCTGCACAGACTCTCGGAGTCAGTAGTTTCCCATTCAGAACAACACAACCTTATCCCTGTGTTTCTGACGCCCTTAGCGAGATGGGCGGAGTGGGTTAGACATGCATATGAGCTGAAACCAGAGTCAAAGGGCGGCTCTTGAGGAAATGGGGGTGATGCTTGATTTAGGGATGGGTGCCATAGATTTAAAATGATCTAATGGTATTGTTATGTTAAAGATTATAAAATGGAGAAAATTTGCCATTCAGCATCACCTTTATGGTCACATGGTCCTGAGAGCTGTGCAAACACAAACCTTGATCCAAAAACAGTATAACTTAATCCTGATCGTTAAATACGAACTAAATTACACCAGATAGCGACAATACAGTTACAGTGTAAATGCAAACCCCCAGACACAAAGCCTAACCCCTGAAAACACAACCAGAACTGTTGTAAAACCACTTTTCTTCTGTAAGCGTGCGGAAGATAATAAAACTGTGTAAATGTGGGAGATGGTGAGATATCGGTGTTGTGGTGAGAAAGTGAGTGGTTATTTGTCATTGTGAACACACCACAGCACAGGGCAATGAAATATGACTGCATTTAACCCCTCTATGTATGAGCAGTGGACAGCTGATATAGGCAGTGCCCATGGGGGGCGGTGCTTGGGATGGTACTTTGCTCACAGGTACCTCAGTGGTCCTCGTTTTGAACCAGAGACCCTCTGGTCAATGGGGCAACTCCCTAACCGCCACACCACCAAAATGTGATTCTTATCACTAGGAAGGAATAGTGCTGGTACATCATGGCCAACACTATATGGCACTGCCCCAGTTTGAACACAGTGTTACAATGACTTGTATCTGTAGCATCTTTTCACATCAGCGGTCACTAAAGATAGTGTAACATACGGAGTCATATAACAACAATGACCAGCGTTTACCAGTAACATCAATACATGTATATCACTCCAAAGTGGGCTGCCCTATCGCTCATTAAAGAAAAGCAGACGTAGTGGGTGAGTAAAGTGATCAGTAAGCACACTCATCCCTGGGGACTTTATTTCAGGCAGACCTCACTGGAAAAATAAATGAGATGAGACAGCGGTCAATGCAGCTGCCACACAACAGGCACTTTAATGGGATGATCACGAAACCACAAAGTGCAACCGACGCCTTTAAAACACAAATTAAACACGTTTTTATAGTGAAACACTCTCAAATGTACGACTTAAACTCTTAATTAACCGCCACAAGTCTTTTCACTAAGAGATCGGACCATGAGAGTGAGGACTCTGATGCCCAGTCTAGTATAATTGCACAAAAGGTCTGAAATTAAGTTGGTATCCTTTGTCTTTTTGCTTTTGTTCTGCTCACCATGCGCGATTAAAGTAGGCCAAGTCATCCTGACGGACAGCCTGCAGCTGTGATGCTGTGCCAACTGGCTTAGCTGGAAGAACGGATACCATGTACAGCAGCAGCAGCGCACTCAACTGTGTGTTCCCTAACGAAGATCCAGGAGGTCAGAGAATAGAACAGCGGGATAAATCAGCATGAATGACTGAATTTAGCCGCCAGATTGTGTGGGGTAGTCGGTGGCTAACGGGATGGTTTATTTACCCGGTCGGTTGTTTAAATAAAATGGGCATTATAGATTAAAAATACAGATGAAGTTGGAGAGATTAGCACCAAAACGATCGTCCGGCGGTATAAGCGACCAGCCAGACTAACCACTGCTGGAACTGGTCGCCTTTCGCCCGCTCTGTACGATGATGATGCTGATACACGCCACATAAATAATGAGCCAGTTAGCAACAGCACGGCTAGCGGTGAAGTTAGCTAGCAGTTCAGCTCCCGGTGATAAAGTAACTGTTGCTGTGCAGCAGCGATGCCCCGCTCCACCTCAGCGCCGTGCAGCGGAGCCAACACCGCTCAAGGTTACTCGACTGAGTTCCGTGTACAAACAACAAATACACCTCACAGACCGCGGAGTTGGTCGGACAGACAGATACACCACTGTTAGCTTGTGTCAGCTATCCGTCAAACGTTATCGGCCCCCTCCGTGTTTACACACAGGCGAGCTAAAGCTCAGCTAACGCTAACAGCTAAGCTAGCTGGCTAACGCTAGCCGCGGCTATGAGCGGGCTGGGCATTGTACACTGCGCCCTCGTTTCGACAGCGGGATACCCGTCACACTCACCCCGATCACCACATTGTCTTCTCCTTGAAATTTAGGGATGTATTTGTCCCCCCTCAACAGCTCGGAACTGTTCAGTGGCCTAAATCGGCACATCACTTTGATAGTGCACTCCGCCGGGTCCGCCATCTTCTCCCCGAGTCTTCAGGCCGGGGGGGAATCGGTGTCTGCGGCTGCGGCTGCTGCTGCTGAGCGCAGGGGCGGAGGGAGGCCGCACCCCTCGACGCGACTTCGGCTTATTCCGCAACGAAGCGGATCTATCGGGCAGGGACGGCACCTCAAACGTGTCACTCACTCACTGCCCACTAACTCCCGAAGCCATGGTGGGCTACCCGCAACCGCACTCGCTCGCTGCTGTCCTCTCGGTCTTCCTCCGACCCTCCGCCCCGCGTCGTTTCTCGGCGGATCGCCGATGCTTGTTGACGTCACCGTCGCGCGTCCTATCTGCTTACGATGCAGTATGTCCGAACCCGGCTCCCCACACTCTCTACAGATCTGCGCACCTTTTACACTGTATTACATAATAATAATAATAATAATAATAAATAATTAATAATAATACTACTACTAATAATACTACTACTAATAATAAATAACTATAACAATAATAATAAATAATTAATTAATTAACAACAAAAACAACAACAATAATAAATATATATAAATAAATAATAAATAATAATAATAACATTAATAATAATAAATAATTGTAATAATAAATAAGTAAGTAAAGAGCATATTTTAGGTTGCAAAAAGAAGGCTCCAAGAATTTTTGACTTTCATCAGAGGATCTGCAGGTCATTCTTGCACCTGTTGATGTCAAAGTGCATATGTCTACAATCAGAAAGAGTTTGGACAAATTTGACCTGCATGGGAGGTCAAGGTTAGGAAAAGGCCTGAAGAACATAAGACTACAGTTTGCCAAAGAACATATATACAAATACTACACAGACAGAAATATTATTCTTTGGACAGATGAATGAAAGTTAATCTTGTTTGGCCACACTAATATTACACTGGTGTGACATGGACCAAAGGCAGCTTTGCAGGAGAAGACTGTGAAGCATGGTGGTGCAAATATTATGATTTGGGGTTTGCTGCTTTAGGGACTGAGCAGTGAAATCAACACTTCTATTCTTCCACTCCCCACTTTCCATACCATCCTCTCCATCTCACCTCCCCCACACCTATGCTCTCATGAACTAATCATAACCAGTTAACATACATGTGTGCAGTTTCATCAGTTTAAACATGTAATGAAGTAATCCTTGACAATGTTGCTCTAATCTAAAAATTTTTTTTTTCAAATGTAATCAGGGCTGATTACAGTTACTTATTTTTGTAATCTGACTGTAATCTGTCACTTCTTAACCCTGGTTATACCCGAAGGGTTCAGTAGCTAAGACACAACCTTTATAAAAGAAGAACAGTATTCTTGGCTCTAACGCAGCCAGGCTGAAAAAAAGGAGGTCATCTGAATAAGAAAACAGCCAGTTAAACACTGCACAGCTCTTCTCAGTGCAGGTGGTTGCTGAAATCCTACAGTAAATACCACAAATACACGAATTCTTTAGCAGATACACACTCAAAAGCCATGTAAAAATGATACAAATATTTTATTGTCAATATGTCATATCGTCCTATAATAACAATAGTAATAATTCACCCAGAGAGTCACACGGTCACCTGCTGGAAGGGCTTGACTTTGGAGCTGTGCAGAGTAGACGCCCATATTTGATGGTATTAAGAGTATGAACTTGGCAAACAGCTTCTTCTGAATGTGATGAAACCAGAAAACCTGTTCCACTGTTCTTTCACAGGGATCCACACTTTGCACTGCCAGTGTCTGCAGGGCTCATACCTGAAGAATGACTGTAAATCAAATGGTGCAAGGTTGTAGAGGGGCAATCTGCAGCACTCCTGTTTGCGGAGGTACGCTGATTCCTGGTTCCAATATAATTATTCATCCCTACCTGTGAACCTTGTTGACATATGACATCAAATCAGAGACAAAATGTGAAGATGATCAGCTGCAGCTGTCTACCAATAAGTAATAAATAATAAAAATCATTTCAGAAATACACGATGAACCTGAAATGATGCAAAGTCATAGATGATTCCAGACAATAGCATCAGACTGGACAATGTCATATACATTTAAATACATTACAGCTGCTTTAACCAAGCACTGTTAAGATTAGCCTGCCCTGACTGACCATATAATACATGGTTTGAAGCCTTTGGCACAGATATGGTCATAGATTATTATACTAATAAGACAAAAAGGCAAATTAAAGGGAATGTCTGCTGCGAGTGTGGGTCATGCTGTATAAAATATCAAATGCTGACCTTCATGATTTGGTCATTTGAGGTAATTTTCTCTTGCTGCTGGGAGTTAAAAGTTGAATCAGTGTGTAGCCAGAGTCACACTGCCACAAAGAGCAACGAGCCTTTTAGGTGTCATGGAAAGCAGCATCAGGCATTGCCTTTGACACACAAACGTGATGATGTCACCCAGTGTTTGACGTTCATGGTCCTATCATTAGGCTCATTATCAGTATCATCACTCCATATTAACCTCATGAAGAGCTTCTTAAACTCTTGAACCCCAGGCTAATTATTCACTTATTCATTTATCTTAATATGTATCATTCAGTAACTATAATTAGATTCACAGCTGTTGATGAATATGCATGTTATGAAGTTGTGAGAGTGAAGAATTAAAATACGGGTCGCCTACATAAGCCTCAGAGAGGAGTGACACTGATTTGTTACATTTCTGCATGACGTATTTGTCGTTCCGAGTGGTTGGATGTGAAATGGTTCATTGTAGGGAAACTTACTGATTAAGGTTCTGTTACAGTGGTGGTGATAGGAACCAGGGGACATAATGTCTACAATACAGATAAAGCCATTTTATTTACTGTCCAAAACCACCAATGAACCTATACATTACTTCTGTATTTTTATTTGCAATGCTGACGATGGCTAAACAGTGGTAAATCTGAAAAACAGTGTTTGGCCTCACACAGTGTACAGCACCATGTTCCTCTCTGCCATAAGTGCATTTCAAAACAAATGCCAAGACTATTTACTATTGTTAAAACTATGTTTCAGGCATCAGGCAGTGTCCCCATAACAGTCTTTCTGTGACATAACACTGCAGACATCTGGTTCCTATCACCATGTGCCGTCAGCCTAGTGGTTAGGGATTGAAGGGGCAGAGGTTCAAGTCCAGTCCCAGGTACCTCAGAGTAAGTACACTGGATGCTGTTGATAGTTGCCCGCTGCTCCATGTGTGGATCCGTTAAATGTAGAGGTCACATTTCATTGTGGTGCACTTTGTGTGATGGGGTGTGTTCACAATGACAAATGATCACTAGGAGCAGTGGGCAGCTGACATGGGCAGCGCCCAGGGAGCAATGCTTGGGGATGGTATGGTTTCCTCAGTAGTACTTGTGCTGGTCTGGAACTGGCATCCTTCAGCTCCTTAACCGTTCCACCACCACTGTCTTGTGCCCTGAGCTGCTGGGTTCCACTTGGCACATGTGACACAGTCCTATCAATACACATTCCATACAAAACTCACATATCATCTATGGGATGGTCTGTTACTGTGTGTGTGTGTGTGTGTGTGTGTGTGTGAGGGGGTGTATAGGAAAACACTTGTCTCATTTGAAACTGCCTCTGTGCTTCTCCTTTGCTGATATCTGTGTGCACTTGTCTCTTGGAGTGGATTTGTGAATGAGCTATAATAAAGTAACTGTATGATTTGCAATATTCAAATAATTATAGAAATAATCATCATATAACTTCTTGCTGTGAATCGCACTGACGCTTTGTTAAAATTCAACGGCCTCTGGACGCTTCTAAAGCAATACATTAGAGATGATCATCTGAACAGAGAGACAACAGCGCCTACATCTGCACATACAGAGCACTGCAGGTACATCAGGGGTTTAACTCAGTACAGTGCTTTCTATAGGTAATGAGACAGCAAACTCACTGCATACTCCAGCAGACTGGATCTGAATTAGAAGAACTATGCAGATAAAGTGCTGGATGTTAGTTTTAATCAGAGGATTTACAGCAGCACTATACTGGGTTAATCATAGAGGAATTAGAGTTGTTTTTATGCATAAACAAATGCATTTTTATGCTTTTTTTGCTTAGTATTTGTATTTTGAAGCCAAGTTCAGAAGTGAGTTGTTTCTCACAATGAAGAACAAGTAATGTCAGAGCCATTAAAGCAGGCTGTTGTGAAAAATCCCTCTAAATCAGAGACAAAGCCGAAGCCTAAGAGTCTAAGTCTCAAATGTCTAAGAGTAAGTTAACAGAACACAAACGTGTGCTCTCTTTATAAAATGTAATGAACTTTAAAGTTTAAGGCAGCCTGGTAACTTTATTTCTTGTAACATTAAAATACACATTTTACAGTGTTTTTATTTTTTGTTATCTTGTTAAAAAACAGGAAGACTTTAGGGGGATGGGACTCCAGGAGTAGGGTTGAGAACCAGAAAAGAAATGGCCAAAGCTGCAGTAACTTTCTTTAAGGACTTTACATGTTTTATGTTGCCCCTGCATTCCCTCAACCCCAGTGGGGGGTTTTAATTTCCTTAATTTATTTGTTTATATCATGCATTGCTGTTTTGTGTTATGTGTGTTTATTCTGTTTTACTTTAAAGCAATAAAAACATATGACCAAAAAAGAAATGTCCAGTAACATCTTATGGACAGTTGATGATTAACTTCAGTGATGAGTTCAAGGTTTTATTATCAAATGTGAAAATACAGTGCACAGAAAATACAATTCTTATTAATTCTGCAGACTAGATAATTAGCAAGAATGACAACATCAGAATAAATAAAATAAAATAAAATAAAATAAAATACTGTCTACTAAACTTTGCTAATATCAAATAACTATTACCATACAGTGCAGGTGTGAGCGAGAAGTGTGTAAGCTCTACATATCACACTGGTGAGTGTTACACCGTCTGACAACACTAGTGCAAAAGCTCTCCCTAAATCTAGTTGTGCATGTTCTGGTGGCCAGAGGGCAGTAGAGAGAAAAGTGGCAGTGCAGGATGGCTACAGACTTGAGGAAAGTTTGGATAAGCTCATGATCCAGCCCCCATCTGTGAGGGGGGCATGCATGACAACAACAGTTGTGATCAAACTTCTCAGAGTTCGATTCAACAGTTGTTTACTGTGGAGCAGGAGCACCATCTAAACTATACGTCTATAGGGGCTGTAGAGTTTCTCAGACCCCAGAAGTGGAAGATTCTTCCAACGTGAACCTCACTGAGCAAACCTTTCACTCACTGAACACAAAACCAAAGGTAAAAGCCCCCAGAACTGGCAGGCTAGCGATGATTTACATTATGTTCATGTATACTTGATTACAGGTTACAGAGAGACCTCCCAGAAAAAGCTTCTAAACTGTCAAAGGTATAGATTTACTTTTACATTTACAGCACTTGGCAGACACCCTTACCCAGAGTGACATACAAGGGTATATGTGTTCAGCACCTGCAGTTATGGAACATAATTGAACCATAACGCATTGCAATCATATATTTTTTAAGCTTAATTGACTACATACACGTGGTCTGGATTCCAGGAGTTTAGCATATTTTTTCTGTATTTAAGGTACACTTACATCTTTTCCACTGGAAAAGTGAATGCATGGTTTTTAGAAGCCTATACAAACCTGTATGACTTTTGGTTCAATATGTATGGTATATACATATATATATATATATATATATATATATATATATATATACATTGTGAACCATATATACTATATGGTTCACAATGTATAGATATATACCTTATTAAACAACAAATCGTGTCACTCTCACAATTACAGACTGATCTGTATTTAAATTAGGTAGGACTGCAGATGACATTTAACTACACAGGAGGAAAAGTGGTGTGTGTGTGTGTGTATGGTGGGGGGTGGGGGGTTGTCTGGGGGGAGCACTGATTACTGTGTTTTTCTACTCTTTCGGTCCTCAGTTTGCTGCCATAACGTTTTTCTTAATTACAGGAAGCAATTAGAGTCCAGTGGCATAGGTAGGCCGAAAACACACACACACACACACACACACACAGCCTTGCAGTCACTTAATACAAGTATTATACTTGTAATTACAAGTTTAAGACCACTCTCTGTTTTAGGAAGCCAATCAAACATTCACATCCCTCCCATACCTGTCACACACTCATGGGGGAGTGGTGACTAAAGCTGCCAGTTACCATAGCTACATTGAAACCCTTCATTAGGTGGCATTTACAGAATCGTGATGGGACTTAATAGTCTCAGTCAACCCAGTCTGTGATTGATATGCAGGAATGATCTGCTAAAACCAACAGAGAAAGTGACCGTTCTGGCGACGTGACTCAAGATCATTACTGCAATTTGATTACTCACGGATACACATCAATCGGCCATAACATTAACACCACCTGCCTAATGTTGTGCAGTTGTGTACTGTAATGTTGTGTCCCCTCATGATGCTGATACAGCTCCGACTGGTGCGCTGTGTGTTCTGACTTCTTTCTATCAGAGTCAGCATTAACATTTTAAACCACAGTAGCTCTTCTGTGGGATCCGACCTGTCCGGGCAACCTTCAGGTCTTAAAGGCAGCGTCCTAACCACTAGGCCACCAGTGCCCAGATGATTACACTGGCCCATTTTTTCCTGCTCAACTTTAAGAACTAACTGTTTACTTGTTGCCAACTATATCTGATACTGCTGCCTAGAGGTTTATCATAGACTCAGACCAGCCACAGCATTAAAACCACTGACAGGTGAACATTGACTACATTATCTCATTACAATGTTCACCTGTCAGTGGTTTTAATGTTGTGGCTGATCAGAGCCTATGACGAACCTCTAGATCCATGTTTATACCTTTGTATTTCATGATCAACAGAAACTGTCCAAAATGACCTTGAATAAAACGAGCTGACAATAGGAATGTTGGTTTTTCCTCTTTTTTTTTAAACCTGCAACTTTATCGATATCGGTCTGATACTGGCTCCAGCTTAATCAGGTATCAGTAACAATGGGCTGATCCATGGGACCAATCTATCCATCCATCCATCCATTTTCTAAACTGCTTCTTCCATTTCCGGGTTGCAGGGAAGCTGGAGCCAATCCCAGCTGACTAGGCCCAAGGCAGGGTTCACCCAGGACAGGAGGCCAACCCATCACAGGGCAACACATATGGACGACCACTCGCACACACACTCACACCTATGGACCATCCAGTCTACTGCAACCTTTTGGACAGTGGGAGGAAACCAGACCACTTGGAGAAAACTCACGCGAACACGCAGAGTGCTTGAACACTCCACACAGAAAGGTACCCATGGGTGACCAGGGGATCACTTTGTGCTGTGAGGCGACAGCACTAACCACGGCACCAACGTTGCTGTTGCACAATTATTTGATATAATGATTGACTTCATTAACAGGTTTATATGCATTTGTTGCATTTTGTTTTACAAAGTTAGAAAATAATCCCAGTGCACAGATGTTCAGCACTTTCAGTGCCGTACACTGGGCCTCTTCACTCATTCTGCTCACAAGTTCTGTGGTAGACACCAGTGTAAAGCTGTATGAACAATAAGCACATTCATTCATATTACAGTCATTTACATTTCGTGCACTAAAGAAGAGAGTGAATTACGCAACACTCGTAAGAATACACAGTCAGCCACTGGCCATGCCCTTCCCTCTTCAGCCAACAATGCTGTGCACTGCATTTTCAACTGAAAATTATGAATGAAGGTTTCTTAGCAACAGAAACGAGTGGATGTGGAGAGTCTGAAATACCTTCAGATTTCAGAGCAATTTACTATAGCAACATCATCCGCCTTTCATTTCGGGCCTATTGTGTTAGCCTTCTCCTGTTGCTTTCAATATTCTCAAGGTTAATTGTTTGACCCTGCAGGCTACGTGACCGTACCAGCTGATCAGAGCAGCCAGGCCTGGAACACTGGCCAGCTTTCCTGCACATACTAATTCAACTGCGTATAACGTGAGCAGAGAACCAGAGATTTGCCTTAGTAATTCTCTTTATGTGCTCTGCTGATGAAACATGTTTGCACTATGAGAAAGTGAACAATTATTTGTCATTGTGAACACACCACAGCACAGCACACAGTGCACCACAATGAAATTTGACCCCTCATTTGGCCCACCCATGTAGAAGCAGTGGGCTGTTGAGCAGTGGCAGCAGTGCTTGGGGATGATATCTTGCACACAGTTACCTCAGTGCTACCAGTTCGGGATTTGAACCTACAACAGTCACAGGGACAACTCCTTCTGTTACACCACCACTGCCCCCAGGGTGCAATGACATTGTAATATTTTACACGGGTTTAAGTGGTTTATGTTCAGTGTTAGCATCACTGAGTGAAAGTTAGATGCTGATTGTTTTAGACACGACAGCCAATCAACCAGTGTAGAGCATTACATGTAATGCACCTAGTGGACACTAGGTGGCGCCTGTACCAAAGCGCTATGTAAGTTGTGCTGCACTGCTCATGAGTTTGTCCTGCTCCTAAGAGCAGCCCAGCATCAGACACTGGCAGCACTGACACTAATCATTTCCAGCTTTACAAAATAGCAAGAGCTAACTACTTTAACAAAACACCCCCTCCCCCTCTCTCTCTCTGATCATTTGATTATTTTTTAATCAGCACTCTAATCCTGACTCTAACTCCTGAAGTGATGCACCTGTGTGTTTTTAGGCCCCAGTAAAGGCGGCTACATTCTCTACACTCCTCTTACTTTCTCGTTCTCACAACAACACACACGCTTTCTCTCTTTCATACACAATTTGGTCAACATAGCATTCGGACTAAGCAGAAAGTGCATTGTTGAGGGACTCAGTGAAAGTGAGTATATGTCATTGTGAACACAGCACACAGTGCACCACTAGGAAAGGTGACCTTTGAATTAACCCATTCATGCAGGAGCAGTGGGCAGAGCCCGGGGAACAGTGCTTGGCGACGGTACCTTCCTCATGGGTACGTTGGTTGGATTGGATGAATAAGCACTTGATAATTAATAGATTTTAAGTTTTGTTCAGAAATGAAGGACTTTGAGAAGGTGTGGGGTTCTCACGGTATTCTGTGCTCAATAAATGATGATAATGAATAGTTTCTACACACACACACACACACACCTCTGTCCTCCCTCTCTTTACCCCTTCACTTATCCCTCTCTCTCTTCTTGCTATTCGTTCTCTCAATCACTCCCTCTCTCCTTATCTCTTTTGCTCTTATTCTCACGTTCTCCATTCAATTTTCACGTTCTCTCTTTCACTCACATCCCCCTCTTCCTTCTGTTTCTTTGTCTCTCTTCCAATTTCTCACTTCATGTCTCCTGTTCTTGCTCATTGTCTGTCTCTCTCTTTCCCTCTTTTTTGGTTATTCTCTCTCTCTTCCCTCATTTCTTTTTCTCTCTTTCCCAATCTGTCTGTCGTTGACACTTCGTTTCCCTTGCACATCCCCCCTCACCCCCCCAATTCCACTTCTGCTTTAATGAGAGTTTGTTGGGACTAAAATCGGTCATTAGCCAGCTCATTATCTCTGTGTTTCTGCTTCTCTCTCTCTCTCTCTCTCTCTCTCTCATTAATCCTGTTGGTTAAGAGTGTCAGGTGGCTCCACACTGACACCTCTCCTCACTGAGAGGGGACCACAGAGGACCTGAACAATGAAACAGCCAGAGTGGGACTGTTACACGCAGGAAGAAAAGGTTTTCACACACACACACACACACACACACTCACACACACACACACACACACACACACACACACACACACACACACACACA
>JBBPDA010062499.1:0-10632 GCA_037974385.1 Arnoldichthys spilopterus | reverse complement strand
TCTACAGTCCTGAATCATCCCTACAGCTCCCTACAGCTCTTAACCATCTCTACAGTCCTGAATCATCCCTACAGCTCTCAGTCATCCCTACAGCTCCCAACAGCTCTCAACCATCCCTACAGCTCTCAACCATCCCTACAGCCCCCTACAGCTCCCAACCATCTCTATAGCTCCCTACAGCTCTTAACCATCTCTACAGCTCCTACCCATCCCTACAGCTCCCTACAGCTCTCAATCATCCCTACAGCTTTCAACCATCCCTACAGCTCCCAATCATCCCTACAGCTCCAAAACATCTCTACAGTCCTGAATCATCCCTACAGCTCCCTACAGCTCTTAACCATCTCTACAGTCCTGAATCATCCCTACAGCTCTCAGTCATCCCTACAGCTCCCTACAGCTCTCAACCATCCCTACAGCTCTCAACCATCCCTACAGCTCCCTACAGCTCCCAACCATCTCTATAGCTCCCTACAGCTCTTAACCATCTCTACAGCTCCTACACATCCCTACAGCTCCCTACAGCTCTCAATCATCCCTATAGCTTGCAACCATTCCTACAGCTCTCAACCATCCCTACAGCTCCCTACACCTCTTAACCATCTTTACAGTCCTCAATCATCCCTACAGCTCCCTATAGCTCTCAACCATCTCTACAGCTCTCAACCATCCCTACAGCTCCCTACAGCTCTTAACCATCTCTACAGTCCTGAATCATTCCTACAGCTCTCAATCATCCCTACAGCTCCCTACAGCTCTCAACCATTTCTACAGCTCTCAATCATTCCTACAGCTCTCAACCATCCCTACAGCTCCCTACACCTCTTCACCATCTTTACAGTCCTCAATCATCCCTACAGCTCCCTACAGCTCTCAACCATCTCTACAGTCCTCAATCATCCCTACAGTCCTCAATCATCCCTACAGTCCTCAATCATTCCTACAGTTCTCAACCATCCCTACAGCTCCCAACCATCTCTATAGCTCCCTACAGCTCTTAACCATCTCTACAGCTCCCAACCATCCCTACAGCTCCCTACAGCTCCAAAACATCTCTACAGTCCTGAATCATCCCTACAGCTCCCTACAGCCCTCAACCATCTCTACAGCTCCTTACAGCCCTTAACCATCCCTACAGCTCCCTACCACTTCTACCCATTCCTACAGCTCACTACAGCTATCAACCATCTCTACAGTCCCGTACAGCTCTCAATCATCCCTATAGTACCTTACAGCTCCCTACAGCTGCTACCTATCCCTACAGCTCCCTACAGCTCCTACCCATTCCTACAGCTCCCTACAGCTCTCAACCATCTCTACAGTCCTCAATCATCCCTACAGCTCTCAACCATCTCTACAGTTCCCTACAGCTCTCAATCATCTCTACAGCTCCCTACAGCTATCAATCATCTCTACAGCTCCCTACAGCTATCAATCATCTTTACAGCTCCCTACAGCTCTCAACCATCTCTACAGCTCCCTACAGCTCTCAACCATCTCTACAGCTCCCTACAGCTCTTTACCATCTCTACAGCTCCCTACAGCTCTCAACCATCTCTACAGCTCCCTACAGCTTTCAACCATCTCTACAGCTCTCAACCATCTCTACAGCTCCCTACAGCTCTCAACCATCTCCACAGCTCCCTACACAAGTTGCTTTAGGTCCCACAAGTTACACAAGGGCCCCTCCTCTCCCTCATATCAAAGTGTTGATGTCATTATTTGTCATTGTGAACACCCCAAGTGCACCACAGTGAAATGTGACCTCTGCATTTAACCCACAGAGCAGGGAGTAGCTATCAACAGCACCCGGCAAGACCTTGTGTAATGTGTGAGGCTCTACACACATGCAGTGTTTGCAATAAGTGATTGCTGTGTTGCCAGTATGGGACAAATGCAGCTCTGTAAAGCACACACACATACACACACACACACACACTTCCAACAGACAGGTGACAGGTGGACAGTTAGCTAGGAAAGGAAGTGACCAGCAGCAAAGCAAGAATCTAGAACGTAGGCTGACAGCTGGGTTATGAATGTGTGTGTGTGTGTGTGTGTGTGTGCGCATGTGCGTGAGTGCCTGCAACATTCATTCACTCACGTAACCACTAAGTAAACATCTGCCATTACTTTCTCCTCCTTTCAACCTTTTCATTCAATCTTTCAACCTCTTTTCTCTGTCCCTCCCCCTCCCTCATAGTTCCTAGACCTGATCAGCCCATGTTACATGAGGTCCCTGGGTGTGTGTATGTGTGTGTGTACACATTATGTAGAATATCCTACTAGGCAGATGTTAGTCTCACTGAACGCTGGTAATTGACACGTGTCAGTAAAATCAGGAGGATCCGGACAACAGTGATCACACAGAACATGTTCTACACAACCTGGCGAGGTGGTTGAAGGAGAACCAGCAAAACCAAGAGCCAAACAATGCAGCCTAACACCTCCTGCTGCTGAAGCAGCTCTAACTGTGGTGCACTGTGTGTTCTGACCCCTTTTAATCAGAGTTAGCACTCACTAGCCGTCACTCCCCACATGCATTGGTGAGACTTGGGCACCCATGACCCTCCAGTTGTCCTTCCCTTGATCACGTTTGGTAGGCACTAACTACTGCTCACCTGGAACACTCCTCAAGACCTGCCGTTCTGTAGAAGCTCTGGGTCAGTCGTCTAGAACATCACTTGTCAAGTGGATCAGGTCCTTATGCTCCTGCTTCCAGCACATCGACTTCAAGGACTGACTGTTTACTTGCGGCCTAATATATCCCGTCGAAAGGCAATCATGAGACTGGTGAGCTAATAAACATCACTGATCTATCAATGCAAACAGCTGTAGGTCATTGGTGGGGAGTTTCCAGCAAAAAACCCAACCAATCATGCGCTCAAATCATTTTTTTCCGAGTCAGAGCTTAATTTTCCAGTCTCCTACGTGTTGTGAACGCAGCATGAATTTGAATTTGGACATTTTTGCACTGCATTTTCAAAAAAAAAACCAAACAAACAACTGACTCAAATGGAAACCAATGGTGCTTCTTACTAGAGGGGGACGGTTCTAGTTCCTGCTAACGTTCTTCCTGCCTGAGACATGTGGAACGGTCATCAACACGTTTAACAGATTATGCCGCCCTTAAGGCAAAGTAATTTGACTCACACGCTCCCAAGGCCACACTTACACACACTCGAGCATGGCTCCAGTTTTGTGCGAGCGGAAGGATTAGCTTCCTTTCGTTCTATGGCCTATAGCTGTGCTCGTGTGGAATAATTGTGTGCTCATACACACACCCACACCCACACACACACTGTATGGCTACAGTTTCACAGAATCATAAAAAAAAAAAAGCTCCTATTTTTCTCTGTGGCCGAAGCTCTCGGCTGGCAGCCGTACAGCTGTAGTGTTCAGCCTCACGGAATATGAGGTCCATGTGCCTTTTAGAAGCATGTGCCAGCCTCAAAGTCATTGCGACGGTTGAGGACACAGCCAAAAGGGCATTAAAGTGTGTTCAGAAGGCAACCACACCCGAACCACACCCGTAACAAGTCAATTTTTATTTATACAGCGCTTTATATAACTGACGTCGTCACAAAGCAGATTTACAGAATCCGGGACCAGGCCCCTAACGAGCAAAGCCGAGAACAACAGAGGCGAGGAAGTTGGAGGGAGAAACCTTGGGAGGAACCATGGCTCAGAAGGTGAACCCATCCTCCTCTGGTCGACACCAGACAGCAATAACAACCAAAAGACAAAGGAAGCAGTATCAGTTTCTAGAGGTGGCGCCACGCTGCCTTTGGGCCAAAACCTTGTACCTCCGCTGTTGTCGCTTTACAGAATTTGAAAAACAACGGTTGACGTTTACATTGTGACAACATCTCAAAAAAGGCAAAAGAAATGGTTCTAAGTTACCTTAAACTACATTTCACATCGACCTCCATTATACGTTACACAGGTTTTGTGCCTGTTGCCATTTTGGAGATACAAGGTTTTTGTCCGAAAGCAACTATATGCATACGAAGCATATGAAGTACACGGAGATGGTGATCAGGAGGTCCCAGTGATGGGTGATCTGGCTGAAGGTACAAGTAGTACAGGTGGGCCCAAGTATGGGGCCTCCTCAGTAAGACATCAGGACAGATCATCCTACCTTCACGAAAAGCCGTCCAGTCTGGTCTCCACCCCTGATGGCATATCAAGTTTCTAACTTGAACGTCGTGTGTGGGAAGTTTTTTGTACGCTGAAATCTGACACACTCACATGATGACCCACACGTGAACGGCGTATTTGTTCCCTGGATGTGCAGTTGCCAGGTTGACCTGAATTCCAGTGATTGGCCCCTTACTTGGCTAACATGGAACTTAATGATAAAGATCACTGCTTGTGTTTATAACTTTCTCGGATCTCTCAGGTGTACGATTTGTTGAGGACCATCTGAGATCTTGCAGTCTTTACGCCATAAACTAGGGCCACCACATTGTGATTGTGATTTTTCATTGTCAGCACACTCAATAACACAATGTACACTCAATGTAAGTGCACCACAACCAAATGTGACCCATTTAACCCATCACACGTGCACACGTGGAGCAGTGGGCCGCTATCAACAGCACCCGGGGAGCAGTGTAGCGGGACAGTACTTTGCTCAAGAGAACCTCAGTGGGACCTGGGCTGGGACTTGAACCTCTGACAAGGGCAAAGTCCTACTAGGTCACCACTGCCCACTCTGAGACAGGACGTTTTCAGACACCACAGAGCTTCAGTGGACATACAGTGGTGAATATGATGATTAACCACCACATTAAAAGCTCTAAGAAGTGCAACAGATAACACTGGTGGAACAGTCAGTTCTTGAAGTTGATGTGTTGATGGAGAAAGAGACATGTTGAACATCTCAACATCAAGCAGATTAGAGATTTGACCTGGCAACATAACAATTTTCCAACTTCATGAGATGACGAGGACCCTGCTGATTGGTTAAAGTATCTCAAAGGTGTTTTTGGCTCATTTCTGAGTGGCAGGCAGGTATTACTCTGCTATTTGCCTTCCACCATCATACATGAGGCAATGAACAGCACAAAGAAATCAATGTGTAGACTGATAGTAAAAGCCAACATGATCCATGGATTCAGATCTAGAGTTGATAGAGCATGGACATAGACCATGGCTACAGCTTCTCGCTGTTGTATGAATTCATACCCTCAAATTCTACATTAACATGAACCATATTGTAGGAAAACAGTTGGTCAAACAAGTTCACATTCCTGCTTCTTTACCTTTCGCGACAGGTGGTGTTGTGCCCCTGAAGGACCAAAAACCCCAGTCTGAAAGGCCATTTAAAGCGTAGAAGTGTGATATAGGCTTAGAGGAAACAGCCCAATCTGGCTGTAGAATCCAAAAGTTCATGAAAGCAGAAGTTACCAAAAGCAAAACCTAACTTCCTGTTTCCATATGTAACTGTCAGACAACTACATAAAGATGGACACTGTAGTAAACACTCCAGATGTTACAGTGGGTAGAGTGACGGTGAGATGGAAGAAATGTACAGACCTCATTTGGATGGATGAAGATAAGTTTTTAACAAGCAGCCCAATCCCAAACCGCTACTCTGTCAAAATTCCAGACATTCCAGTCTCCTGAGTGCATCTGATTCTGACACCAGACACACAACACATGTGATACATGCATACGCCCAGCCTCTGTTGAAACTGTGTCTAAACTACACCATAGTTTCAACCAGTCTCCCACACAAACTGCATGTACACTAGCGCTATATGTTAAAGTAGCTTACAGGGCTGTAACAATGAATCGATCTGTATCGATGCATCAGCCAAAACCACGACCTGATGTAACGAATGATGTGACGAATCGATGTGTGTGTTCACTTTACAGTTAATTATTCTTCCAATTAACTGTGAGCAAGTACTGTTTTGTACTGAGAAGTTGCTTTTGCTTATGACGACACTGCTGCATTTGACCTTTAATAATAAAATGTTCACATTAAAGTTTGTCCTCATGTATGAGTTGATGAAAATGTAGCACATTAAAGATTGGTCCAAGGTCCGGTTTCTCAGTTTAATTCCTGGTTCTGCTGAAATCTGCTCTTTTAGAACCTTCTATGGCTTCTACTGGGACCTGAGAAAGCTGCTGTAGGTTTTATTCAGTGATGAACCCAGTATTATGTGGAACAGCAAGGTTATCTAGATTGTGGGTGGTGGTGGCCTAGTGGTTAGGACCTTGCTCTTGAGAACTAAAGGATGCAGGTTCCGGCCCGGGAACCACTGAGGCATCTTTAAGCAAGGTACCGACCCTGGAATGGGTATCGGGACTAAAACAGTAGCTGTCACGGGGGTCTAAGATTTTGGCTTATTATCCCACACGGGGCCTTTGAAATTTCATCATCAATTTCACCCGTATCCAACAGAATCGCATTGCTGCAAACATGAAGGTGTGGAAAGTTTATGGGCTTGTTGGCTTAAATAATCAATGTGGGATCTAATCGTGATGAAACTATGGATTTACAGGCCCAGTAGCCTAACGCCTAGCCAAACTCTCTGAGTATACGCCCAGGCTGTAAGATCACTTCAGGGCTGCTTGACTTAAACAAGGCCGTTATGGCTTTTGACATGCCTGTAGGTGCTCCGAGCGTTCATTAATAATGTGTGAACTCTGAAGACAGGAAGTGTCTAATCTTATTAACGATGCTGCCACGTCAAGAACTGAAGGTTTTTTCCAAAATGACTTCTAGCAGTGTTGCTATCTGCCAAACAGATAAGTCAGTGCTCGCTTTACTTTGGATCCAGCTTCTTCCAGTCCTCCAGCCACGGCAGCAAATCACCTTTCTGAGCACTGCCATTTAGTGAAAGTGACTATTTGTCGTTGTGAACACACTCAAGCACCACAACGAAACGTGACCTCTGCATTTAACCCATCACACGTGCACACGTGGCGCAGTGGGCAGCTATCAACAGCACCAGGGGAGCAGTGTAGTGGGACGGTACCTTTGCTCTAGGGAACCTCAGTAGTGCCCGGGACGGAATTAGAACCTGCAACCTTCAGGTCTCAAAGGCAGCGTCCTAACCACTAGGCCAATTTAACTTATGAAGCCAGATTATGTGAACAGCTGGAAGTGAACACACACATCTGGAACAGGGGCAGTGGGCTGCACACCCGGGAGGGCCAGCTAGGGGCACTTCAACCTACCGCACTTCAGCCATGGATGTGGGAGGGGGAGAGCACTGTTTACTCACTCACCCCTCTCACATTTTCCTGCCAGTCCTGGGGACTGAACTAGCGACCCTTTGGTCACAATCCCTCTTCTTCAACCACTAGGCCACGGCCGCCTCCATTGGTAAAGCAATTCAGGAGGGGAAGGCTGGCTGCAGAACGACCTTGGACACATGGCTCTAAGTGGGCACTGTAGCTTAAATTAGGGCTTTTACCATTGCTGCATTTGTTGTCATGCTCATAGTCGGGTCTGGTCTGTTTTTGCGGTTTAAATACTAGCAAAAGCCCCTTCTTATGATGTATCCTGAAGGTGAAAGGAGGTATTTAGCATTAGCTAGAGAGTATCCAATTAAGGCGGATAGCTATCGTTACTGCTAGGAAGCTAAATATCATAATGCAGCTGTATAACTGTAGTAAATGTCAGAAATGACGGGTCAGATGCTAAAAGTTAGCTAGCAGGCTAGCTCCCAGGTTATGTTAATACTTCATTTCAGATTAGCTAATTTATTTAGTTAAAAAGAGTAAAACTTGTCTCTGGTATCTATTTAGTACAGAATACAGAGATAAATCACTGTTTTCTTTTTCCATTTTTGGTCAACGACCGAAGTTTAGCTAGCTGGTTTGTGTTTTCTTGTTTCTAGCTCAGTGATCATACGTGTGTGTGAAATGCATGCTGGGAAATGTAGTGAAAAAACAATGATGGATTGAACATTTGAGGTAAAAGATGTAGATTCAGTCCAACCTATGAGGCTGAGAGACACAGATGTCTACTTAATTGGTTGGAACCTTTACAATGGAGTGAGGGTTTCCATCCTATAAAAGGTTCTTCAGGGAAGGGTCCATTAGAAGGTTCTACAGGGACCCGGAAGGGGTTCTCTACTGCACCCATCCAACAAATCCTGTCTGGGATCATTTTCATTTTAGAAAAGTGGAGCAGTGCATTTTTTTTCGTTGTGAGTGGCTCCATAAACTGTGTTTAGCGCTAAAAATAAGTAACTTTTCCTTGTTTTTCTCAACATCAGTCACAGTTTAGTCATTCGCATCGCTCACACCACACATAGAGCAGAAGAGGAAGTAAACTCCAGTGCTGACGCATCAAAATGCAAAAATACTTTTCCTGAAAAACCACTATCCCTTCGCCCTGTGTAAACCCCAAACACTCCGTAACTGCTGCCCTCTCAGGGTCGTACTCACTGTACCTCACTGTGATCCACCACACCTGTTGCACATGGTCAAGCTCAGAGGCTTTGCATGGCCTGCCTCTCCTGCACACTCGCACTTATTGAGGTCACGCATTTCACATTCGCTGTGCTTATGCAACATTAACCCAGTTTTGACGGAGTCGTGCAGCTGCTGTCGTGCCTTCTCAGCGCCAACACCATCTGAGTGTAGGCCGGCCGCTACCGGCGGAGCAGCGTAGAGCTCAGTATTGACCCACAGCCCCGGTGGTGTGAAACGCGACAGCGGGCCGCAGATTGAACGGGGAGGCCTGATGCTACAGTGTGCACATCACAAAGTCCACACTGTCTCCCGGTCTACATTAGCTAACTGACAATGGCGCGATTTAGCCATTTCAGCGTGGCCCCGCCCCCTTTCTCTGTCACACTGCACACACCCCCCACATCCTTTAGATAGTCTACGCCCCCCTTTCGTCACACAGTTATGGTCAAACACACCAGGCTCCGCCTCTTTTCCTGTCACACCCCTTTCGGAAACCCCCATGCGTTCACACCCACCTGTCACACCTTTTTTTCATGACCACGCCCACTTGTCTTATATAAGAAAATCCTCTCACTGTTCAAACCTTGCGAGGGGCTGTTCATGTGATAAATATGGTTATTTACAAGCGCAAAAAATGTGTAAATGTATAAAATAAGCAATATAAATATATTTGCATAATTTTAAATACATGTATTTTATTTTTTTATTATATATATATATATATTAATACGCACATGTATATATTAATATGTATATATATATATATTTGCTTTGTGTATGCAGTATTAATATGCATGTTTGTGTTCTGCAGCCCATTGATGAGCCTGTTTTTCTTTAAAGCTGTTCAAAACGTGCATGAAATATCGTTAGATCACTTCAAAAGCCCCCCCAAAAAACCGAGACAATGCCAACGATTATTAAAGCGAGAAGAGCAGCACTGACCTGAGGCGCGGAGATGACAGTAACGTGGACGCAGCTGCAGCTCACAGAGACAGAAACAGAGAGAGGGAGCGCGCAATGTTTATTTTCCCACCCGTCTTCCGCCAAATCCCGCCCACCTACGCCACGATTGGCTAAAAGAGTCCCGCCTCCGGTACCGAAGGGGGCGTGGTTTAGCCTGTATACGGGTGGAGTTAGCGCTGTAAGCGTTCACCAGGCGTGGAGAGAGAGCGAAAAAAAATGGGCACAAAAGTGACTGGTCTAAAAAAACGGAGGGACTGAGTGATAATAAACCAAATTGGGCTAAAAAAAAAAAATCATGGGCTAATGCTGTTTTAGTGTTGTGTACGCAGTGCTTGTGGCGTGTCAAACCATCTTCACTGGTGCGTCATTTGCACAGGAATAGTCTCGAACGTGGCTTCCGCGGGGCTCTGGCGCCCTCTAGCGGATAAAGCAGCACCTGCAGCTGCAGATCAGCCCCGAACAGTGTTCTCCGAGTAAACTGTTACAGGATGATGAACTTCCCAATGCAGTGAGCTAAAAACGGGTAAGGAACATATATCAGCCATAACATTAAGACCAACTGCCTGATATTGATACTGTCCCTCCTGCTGCTGAAACAGCTCTGACTGTGGTGCACTGTGTTCTGACGAGAAAGCCTTCACTCCCCACATGCATCAGTGAGCCTTGGGCACCCATGATCCAGCAGTTGCCCTTTCTTAGATCACTTTAGGTAGGTACTAACAATGGAGACGCTCTGACTCTGTCGTCTAGGCTCTTGTCAAAGTGGCTCAGAGTATTACGCTCCTGCTTCCAGCACATCGACTTTAAAAACTGGCTGTTCTATCTATCTAACTCTCTATCTCTCAGAAGAGTATTTACACACAGTTTTCCACAGAATGGGCTCTTTAATAATGTGTGTGTGTGTGTGTGTGTGTGTGTAATGTATAGTCCGCCTATGTTGCCTCTGTTTCTCGGGTGTGATGTGTGTGTGTGTGTGTGTAATAATGTATAGTCCGTCTATGTGTCACCGGTTCGCTCTGCCATCCCGGTCACACTGCGTTGTGTTCTGGTGCAAGAAAAACAAGTGGACACTGGCAATTCCCCGTTCTGGCTCTTTATTTGATGTGGGGCTCTCCACCATCCAAGCCGAACTCAAGCCGTACAAAATCTGTACAATATTAAAAGAGAGCACAGGCGCTTTTCTTATCTCCAGCATTCAATAGAAAAGAAAACCTCTGCCAGCCAAGCCAAACT
>JBBPDA010062478.1:0-13156 GCA_037974385.1 Arnoldichthys spilopterus | reverse complement strand
CACTTCAGCTTTAAGGCCTTCCAGCTGAAGTGAAACCAAACCTGTACAATAGTTATCAGCTCAGGTTATCAGCACTTGACCAACAGCGCCTGGGGAGCAGTGTAGTGGGATGGTACCTTACTCAAGGGAACCTCAGTGGTGCCCGGGCCAGGACTCTGCTCTGCGACCTTCAGGTCCCAAAGGCAGCATCCTAATCACTAGGCCACCACTGCCCACAACTCGAATTATAAAAACAAACAAACAAACAATTTTTGCATCTACTGTTTTTCGGTTTCAATTTGTCAAACTTGTATGTATGGATAATGTGATATTTTTGCGATATTGTTTATCCTGAAAGTGTAACTGAATAAATGAGTGTAGTATACAGAACATTGGCCCAAGAGTTTATAATTTATTTTGTCAAAAAAGACAAAACAACCTCAGATTTCAGTGATATGTGACTGTAATATTGCACCAGATATGTAAAAACAGCTGACTAAATCAGGGCCCCCCCTTCTGGTCCCCTGGGATCCACTTTAAAAACCACGGTGCTAAATGTTGTTGAAGTGAACCATTTAAATTAGAAGACATCCATGCACATCTTTATAGCTTTAAAGCACATTTCTCCACTGTAGTTCTTAGATTCGGTATTAATTTTTCATCTTTTTCTCTGTAAATGGGATCAGTCAGTGAGGTGCTCTGGTCTTGAGGCAAATTTCCTTTTTATTTCACAAAATCTGTTTGATGCAAGATTCCCAAGACGCTCTCTCTGAACCGGTATGCACCTCTTGGTAAACACCCTGTTTCATGGTTATTCACCCTTATGATTTTTCCTCATGGTTTGGTGAGGTTGCAAGCATTTCTACTGATCACTAGAGGGAAGCATACAGCTGTGTTGAAATTTACACTAGGCCACACAGCCTGGAACAACGGAGACATGAAGGCTCCCAGTGGATCCATTCATGAGTGCAAACAAAGCACCAGTTGCATAAACTCTGCCAACCCTGATTCATCATCAAATAGATAAACTACCAGGCTGCAGCTTAGCTTGTTACTTCATTATCTGGCCACTTTAGTGGAGATTACATGTGCATATCTAGTGAGCTCAAAATCCCTGGCTTTAAGAATGTTAATTAGCATTTGTGCAAGAGAATACTAATGCTAATACTAATAATACTACTAATAATAACATCTGCAAACTTAGATTAGTGTTTTAGGATGTCTAATGTGTGAGGATAGTCTGTGCATATGCAGTTTATTTGGCTTTGTTTGAGTTTAATTAAACATGAGCCATGGACAAGCTCACGAAGACTATGGACTGAGCGTGTAGATGCTAACAGAGCTTCATTAGAAGGTATGTTTAATACATTGTTGGCTTTAAAAGTTGCCGTTATCCATTCATCCATACTCTGTCTGTCCGTCCATCCATTCATCCAAATTTAATTTTTTTTACAGCCCATTAAATAACAAGCTAAGCTGCTCAAGGTAGTTTACCCATTTAACAAATGAGCTGAGCTGATGGGAACTGGAAGTGTGCCAGTCACGAATGCATCCATTAGCCCTTGTGAATTGTATTTTTGGGCACATATGCAAGCTCACATGTCCTTACATTGTGGGCAGTGGTGGCCTAGTGGTTAGGACTTTGCCCTTGTGAACTGAAGGTTGTAGGTTCAATATCCTTGCCCAGGCACCACTGAGGTTCCCCTGAGCAAGGTACCGTCCCACTACACTGCTCCCTGGGCGCTGCTGATAGCTGCCCGCTGCTCCACGTGTGCACATGTGATTGGTTAAATGCAGAGGTCACATTTCGTTTTAGTGCCTGTAGTGTGTTCACAATGACAAACAGTCACTCTGACTTCATTTCACCCCAACAGCTCCTTTCTGAATTAAAGGTTAAGATGTTAAATGTGCACAGGGCTTTGCAGAAGAAATGTTCATATGCATATTCTTCTTCAAGCCTGGAACTGGGGACCGGATGCCTGGAGAGCTTTACAAAGTGATATAGAGGGAGAGGTCAGAAGTGGCTTAGCAGAACGGCCACTATACGTAAAGCACTGCGTCTCTGTCTCAGTGTTTTGTCTCCTTGCATTGAACATGGATTTAAGAACTTTCCGTACAGGGCCTGGGAGTAAAAAGTAACAGGAGTAAATGTTCTTAGCAAGCTGTACGCTGGAAACGTTTGCCGCAAATTGGAATCTCATTTTTCCATGTAATGTGACGTCAGCAGCAGCAGAGATTCATGGAACTCGCAAGCGCAGGCTATATTAGAGAATGTGAATGGATATTGTGAAATGTCATGGGATTGGATCTGCTTGTCTTTGCCATATTGGAGGCCTGGTTCATTAGGCTTGTTGCACTAGCAGACTCATCTCTTGCTGTCACGGCTAATAATAAGATATCATGGCCGGTAGTCACGCCTCTCTGGACCTCATGGTTATGAATTCTAATGAATTCAATCTAGCTAAGAAACTCTCTGAAAGTCAAGCACTAAATGTCACATGGGAGAGTTTTAATTGAAGACTCTGTAGATCAGCAAGGCTCCTTGATGCTCCCAAACTGCTGTTCATACCTGAAATAACATCATGCTGCAATACTGCACTGAAGGAACAGTTTTCTACCTGCCTTAACAATCAACAGTCACTAACACAAAACAAAGCATGGATCTGATTTTGCCAGTTTTTGTCACAAAACCTGACTCTACATTAGCCCTCCTGCTCTTGAGGTGGTTTGGGGTGGGGGGTGTCAGTTTTATTGACACCATTTGTTGACATCATGGGGGTACTATGGGCAGGTCTGGTGACTGTATTTGATGGGTGGTTGTGGGTTTTGGTAATTCTGTTACAAGGTGGGAGGGTTGCTGGGGGTGGCAGGGTTGCTGGGGGTGGGGGGTGTCAGGGTTTGTTGGGGGCGGGGTGGTGGGTGGTGCTGCATGGCAGCTGTATTTGTCGACTAGGGAGGCCTAGCTCTATATGCTGGCCAGAGCCCCAGCCCAGTTAAACCCCTGTCTACAAGTGTTGGGAGGCCCAAAATAAAAAAGTGACTATTGGATAAATAGTTCATCACTGTTGTGAAAAAATAGCTCCAAAATTCTACATTAAAGACATTTTTACTTCTAACAAAAATTAAAATAATACAGTTTTCTTTCAAATTATTTTACAATGGTTCTATTGGTCCATTCTTCAAAGGACCAGTCCAACGAATTGTTCAGACAATTAGAAAGTGAAGCTGATGTTTTCAGCTGGTGTAAAGAAGTAAAATGAAGTTAAGAGGTTTTGATATGTCAGCAACAATATGCTAGTATGCTAATATTTCATATTTGCTAATCCTCTGAGACACACATGCAGCATACACGTTTGAAATGTCTGTACACAAATGATGCAATTAGGACTTAAAGTTAAGAATGCTTTGTACAGGTCAACGCTTGACAGCTAGAAGCTTCTTTGGGCTTTTTGGGGCTGTCCAGAAAGGCTTATCCTGAGCGAATGATTCTGAGAGACTGTCAGAATGTGCAGCAAGCTTTACATCTGTGAGCGACATGAGCAAATGATGCACGTTCTGGCCTGCATCTCAGTCTGCTTTGATAGGCCTCCTTGAAGTGACACAGGAGCAACAAGAACTTAAGCAACCAAAACATTTGTCAGGAAACTGCTGTGCTAGGCAGCCTTGTTGAGGAATGTTTCTTAATATGCTTCTGGTTGCCAGATTACATTGCGGATGCAAATCCTCACCTCCGCTGCGAGATAAGAATCCTTCAGCGAGAGAGAGGGAGAGAGAGCGGGGTACATCCTCTTAATGGGGCGTGAAGAGAGAGGAAGAGTAATAAAGGGGAAAAAACAAGAAATTTGTCCTTTAGATCGTCTTAAGAGAAGAAGTTTCTATCCTATTTTCTGGAGTAGAAATAAAGAGAGAGAGACCATAGGATGAAAAAAATCAAATGTTTGGAGCTGAATTTGCACCAAGTTTGCACCAAGTTCTGAATAATTAAATCATTACGAGTCTTTCGCAGTTGCTTAATGTGAATTGGTTTATTGTAGAAAACACATATGTTTATGGAACCAGGGGTCATGAGTTTAAATCCAATATTTAAGGAGTTATATACGTGTTGTACAGTGAAATGTACATCTGAATTATCTTCATCTTATGACTGTTCATTGGCTTAAACTATATCTAGAAAAAAAGAAGAACAATATATAATAATCTAATGATAAATCTAAAAAATATATAAAATATATACACATTATATTATATAAGACAAAATGCAGAAATACATGTAAATACAGAAACTGTCAAATTACAAGCAGAACATGTATACAAGGTTGATGTATAGGATGCATACTAGCAAAATATGTATATGATGTATACAATATCTACAACATTGAATTACTAAACGATAGATTAACCTGCAAGTTTTCTTTTTCTTCTATTTAGCCCTGCATGTAACCCTCTGCCATGACTGGATTACAACACATATACAATTTAGGCCAAAATCCCATCAAAACTATGAAGAAACATTCTCAGGCATTAGGCAGTGTAATCATAAGCATTTCATGTAATAGCATTATGTAAGGGAGCTTTTAGAACAACCTGACTATTTTCTTTGGTTAATTTCTTTAAAATATTCTTAAAATTTCACTACAATTTCCACAAAGCATTGTTAATATCTTAATGTCTTAATTCTGTTGAAATTTTGACAAAAATTGAAAAACGGTAGAATTGTATTTAAAAATATTTGTCTTTGATCACTGTCGTGCCAGTTTATCTGGACAAATGAAGAAAATTTGCGAATAATTGACCAACAAACTTGATTTCATGCCTATTTGCTTGCAATGCCCATTTAGACTATAGGACACAAGAAAACCATCATCAATACATCACCACAGCAATATGGAGAGTCCAGAAAAGCTCAGGTTCCCAATCATCTTGATTAAGCCTGAAAAAAAGCTATTAGTCAAATATAATTTTTCTCCACTATTAGCACATTGTAACTTATCCGCATATCACTTCCCACCAAGCCCATAAGCATAATGAGAGAACATTATTTTTCTTTCCCAGCTTTGACCCTGCCCAACACCTAGCTGAGGAATCATTATCAGGGGCTTATCATGCACTGGCAGAGGTATTCATTAAAGCCATAAGCGTCGAATAGAAAGCCTGCCAGGCGAGGCCAAGTATTTGACAGATTTAATGAGTCTGCTGGCTAACCGTGAGATGAGGGAGAGCAGGGTTCCCTCTTTTCGCTGGATTCATTCAGCGCCCACACTCACTCATTTTAATGGGAAGTTAAATTGGAATGACAGACAGTAGGCGCCACAGTAAGCTCTGTGTTATTTATCTTGTCTCCTCCCAACACTGGCCATCCAACCAACAAGTACAAACACCTTCCATTCTGGTTCAAAACAAAACTAAAAAGTTCAGAAAGTTTGTGTTGGGTTGAGGCAGAACTAGGTACTTCATGCCCAGCTTACCAACACCCCAACTCAGTTCTTCACTGATGCTTTCTACAGGTTGAAATAAACATCAGTGTGAATAGTTTCCCAGAATTCCCCTTCAGAGTCATACACCTCAGTTCTTGACTTGGATGTACAGTATTTTTTTCATCATTTTCTAGTTACTTCATTACAGTGGCACCTGTTAGAGGATGGGATATATCAAGCAGCACGTGAACAGCCAGCTCCTGAAGTTTATGTACTGGAAGCAGAAGAAAATGTGCGAGTGTAAGGATCATAGCCACTTTGATAAAGGCGTTATTGTGATGTTCTAGACGACTGAGTCAGAGCCTCTTTAAAGCAGCAGGTTATGTGAAGTGTTCCAGGTATTCAATAGTTAGTACCTACCAAACGTGAGCCAAGAAAGCACAAGGGTCATGAGCGCTTATAGCTCTCTTATGCTCACATGGGGTTACAAGCTCATGTCGTTTTAAAGAGGAGCTCTTGTTGCACAAAATGTTAGTGCTGACTCTGTTAAAAAGGGTTTAGAACACACAGTGCACCACAGTCCGAGCTACTTTAAGCAGAATGAGGGACCTGCAAAGTGTTAGGCAGGTGGTGTTAATGTTATGGATGATTGGTGTTGGGTAAATGTTCTTCTGTTGAAAAGTTCCAGCTGTGGTTCCTCTATGGCCTTGCTCTAAAAAAACATTTTTGCATTGCAATTGTAAGAGTTTGGTTCTATAAGCCTTATTGGCTAAAATCATGAGCTTAATATATGTAGTGGTTCCATAATTTATAACAAAGCAAAAATTGTAGCGGCTCTGTGATCGGTGACAAGGGATGCAAATTTCTAGCTCTAGTAGGTGATTTGAGGGTGTATACCACCCTCATTGTTAGCAAAATGACCAAAAATCATTCACCTAGTTAACTTTCATACAGATCACTAAGTAAAACACATTCCCCTTGTTAACAGGCTCAACTGTTTGGCAAACCAAATCAAAGTTCATTGTCATATGTACAGTAAGAAAACATGTTTCACTGTAACATGAAATTCTTCCTTTTGCTGTCCACAGAATCCAGAGTATCGATTTCAATATATAGTAGTGATAGGACACAGTACAGGCTATTTACAAGAGAACAGGTTTGCTGCAAATCAAGATTCTGATGTGTACATACGAATTTGACGAACTAGACTGACAACCCTTTAAACAAAAGTTTTACATCTTCACTGTCAACAACATTTTTATGTCCCCGACGATGAAAATTTGCATTGAACACATCCCCCCAGTGAAAACAAACTGTGTTCTGTCTACATGACATTCTACATGACTGTCTACATCATTGGGCCACACCCCCATGTAAAAAAATAATAACGAGCCTATTGGAGTGGACCATTCACAACAGACTTTATCACTAAATGGCATAACAGAAATTCAGATCCGAATGTCCCTATGAATAAGACATGGAAACCTTAAGAGGAACCCAGACACAAAAGGTGGACCCAGCTTCCTCAGGATGACACTCGGTAGCAAGGCAATAGCACAAAGCAATCTAAACTAATTTAACCCTTTAATAGACACACCAAAAGAAACATTTCCTACAAGAGTTAGCCTTATGCTAACAATTGCCATGTCCTCCCGTTAGCCTAAAGAACGCGAGTGAGTTCCGGTCTCTGTGGCGGTTAAGCCCATGTGTGAGGCGAACAGAGAGAGATGGATCTCAGGAGCAATTACAGATGACATTCAGCTGAGCTGCTTGCTTGGCGTCAAAGCTAAAACCCCTGGAGAGCTTCGCCTCCCCAGCAAAAGGGTAAGCATTGCCTAGCACCTACTCTGTCCATGTCGTTTTTCCTCTTTTCTGCTCTGGACTTCACCATTATTTGGGCCTCCCACATGGAGGTGTATTTTGTTGCAGAGTTTAGTAATGAAGGAGTTTGCAGGTTCAGATCAGCAACTTTCAGGTTATGGTACGGTTGCATTTGGAATTTTTTAAAAACCATGGTTTTATAATTAATTTACACTCTTTTTTAAAAATGTATTCATTTCTAAGCAAGCTATATGACCAGTTGTCAACAGTTGTTAAAAAACTCATTCATATATTTATGTTTTTCATGGTTGATTATTGCAAAGCTAACAAGAACAGAAAAACGCACACATCTCTAATCCTCAGATCTTAACACTGACTTCTAATTAGATTCAGAGCTGAATTTGAATTATCGCTTATTATTAATGTCACTCAATTATTTGGGCCCTAAATACACTGATCAGCCACAACATCAAAACCACTTACCCAATATTGAATGTAAGCTGATCTGACTTTCAGAATTCACTCTTTTAACCACAGTAGCTCTTCTGTGGGATTGGACCAGATGGGCTTGCCTTCACTCCCCACATGGATCAGTGAGCCTTGGGTGCACATGATCCTGTTGGTTTAACAGTGGATCTCTTTTGGAAGGTACTAACTACTACACACCTGGAACACTCCACAAGACCTGCTGCTCTGAAGATGCCTGGATTCAGTCGTCTATTGATCACAATAAGGTGGCCCAGATTCATACGCTCACCCATTTATGCTACTGCATATCAACTTCAAGAACTGACTGTTTACTTTCTGCAAAATATATCCCACCTCCTGACAGGTGCCACTGTAACAAAATAATTTGATGATCAGTGTTATTCATTTCACCTCTCATTGGTGTTGATGTTGTGGCTGATCAGTGTATATCTTTGAAATGTTTGATGAATATCTAAAAATATTAATCTGAGTTATTATATGAATACATTTTAATGTCATTTGTTTTTATCTACATATGCATTCACTGCTTTAAAATAAATCAAGAACTAAGGCTTCAATTGTTACACAACATTGACATCATAATGGTGTAAATATGGCTTGGCTGAGTTCAGATACTGTCATGAGTTGGCACAAATTTTGGCCATAAATATGTGTCACAGTAGTGTTAACACTATTTGCCATAGTGAATACTACAATTTCTGACGTCATAAGTTGATTCAGAACAATGCAAACTTATACAACATGTTGTCTGGCAGCTTCTCAGAGAAGCTCAGAGGAGGGTAATGTGTTTAGTGAAGGGTCAGTATCCAGAGTCTGATGGCCAGACTTTGAAGGTTTGCAATTCCAGGTTGGGAAATGAAAAAGAGAGAGAAACCTGTTACATCAGTGGCCTTTCCAATGTGCTCACCATTAACCTTCTTATCCTAAGACACATTTGGCCTTACCCTTCACTGTCCCTGTCTTCAATGAACAGATGGTAATTTTTACTCCACTTTCACTTCACTGGAGCTGATCAAGAGGGTCCAAGCTCCAAGCCTTCTTTGCTTTCATCCCGAGACGAGTGCTACATCTCTCTCCTCCTGCTGGCTTGAATTAACTATTGATCTCTTGGCTTTGAGTGCTGTGTGCTACGGGTGATCGAAGGCACCTGGCATGCACTGCTGAAAGTACCATATTTGCCCCTGTTGAGTCAGCTGGTGGAGGCCATGGATGTAACATTGTGGGATTTAAATGAACAATCTCAGCGACTTCCATTTGAGTTCAAATGCTGCTACATTGCAATTGTGCCTCATTTTGAGAGGATTATCCTTTCACACACCCCTGACACCATCAATCAACTTGCAAATGTGCCAATAAAGTCCACATTTCTCTGAATAAATAAAGAAATACATCAATCAAAAGTGCAAACATCTTTCATGATGAATAAAAGAATCTCTTAGTTCCATGTAAACGAACCATGTTAATCACGCTAATCATTTCTTTCATGATGTTTCACATCAGCAGTCATATTCTTGTGCAAAATACTCCTTTAATAAGAGAGACTTGTTAGTTATTAGATGTTTGATAGCTGTGTTCTGTGGCAACACCCACTGTTTCTGCTGTGTTGCCCTCTTTGAGCACCTCTAGCTGTCCTGCTGTGTACACGTTATCTCCAATAAATTGCCAAGCTAAATAACCAGCAAGCTAACGAGGGGGCAAAGATGACACGGCTTTGTGGGTTCGCTAAAGTGCAGAATGAAGACTTTGAAAGGGCTTTTATGTGCCTGAGGGCAAAGGCAGATGCTTTGAAATCCTAAGGATTCATTTCTGTAAATGTGTCCAATTTGAGCTCCTTGTGCAAAGTGAAGGTCTGTATATTACAGCGCTTTAAATGCTGCGAAACATAAAAAAGGGGTGCGTGAAAAAGTCTTCAATAATTAAGAGATGCATAAACTGCCTCTCGCCAGCATACAGTACTTACTTGTACGTTGTGGGTTTCTAAAGCTGTGCCAGCGGCCATAAAAATGTAATGGTGTGCTGAAACGGGGGGAAAAGACTCAAATCAATGAGAGCAATCTGTGGAGGTCGAGCCTGAGATTGGAGACGGTGCAATAGAGATGAGTGAGGGTGGAATGATGTGCTTACTGGCACTTTTACCTCGGTAACCTTCAGCACATGATGAAACACACATACACACGGATTTAGAATGCCTCTTTCTCATGCTCTCTCTCATTCTCAAGTCTCTGCATTAGACAAGTAAGAAATGATTGTGTGCAGGACAGACTCTTAGCAGCTGGTACAATCTTGCATAATCCCAAAGATCTGAAAGCCCACTTGAGGGCTTTGTTATGATGTGCCCTGAGGGTTAGGTAGATTGTGTTGCATCATTTAGTTTATTAGCCACTTGATCAGTGTATTCAAACCGTTTGCCAGTGAATTCAAAGGAATAACTCCAGCCTCTGCATTGGAACAAGGGGTCAGTAGTTCAGTTCCAATTCTTTAGTCAGTAGACTGATAGTGGATGTTGCATCAATGATGGTTTGCCGAGGCTCACAGGTGCATTGTAGAAGGAAGAAAATGTTGCGGAATCCTTTCATATGAGAGAAGAGTGTGACTGGGTGGTAGATGGAAAGGAATAGAACTTTTCTTCTAATTGAAATTCAGCCTATGTTGAAGAGATGAATATTTTTTCTTTAACCTTTTATTTGACAGGGACAACAGGAGGTGTAGGCCACAATACTTCTCGCCATAGCAGACACAGGCTTTTCCAGCCATTCAGGCAACTGACATTCAATAATTAACTGTTGTATTTATAGGAGGGTATCAACAAATGTTGCATGTCATTGGGAACAGCAACACTTTGTACGCTTTTTATATTGAAAGCCACTGTCCATTCTTGGCTAAAAAATCCCCACAGTCCTACACTGCTGCACTGCAGACAGTCAACCTCAAACTTGTTATTTTAGCAAGAAAACAAGCAGCCTTGCTAAATGTCAGTGTCAGCTGTATGTGCTTTATTCTATGTAGGGCTTATGCTGTCTCGTTAAGGGCTGCCTATGGCGTGTTACCCTGTCATATCACACAGTAATTAAAGCAGCCTGTGGGGATGCGGCAGTAGTCAAACGAATGTGAGGTTAAAGGCTCGCCCACAGCAAAGAAGCAGAAAGACAGAAGAAAAGGCCATTACTTCTGGAATATTCTCTGACTCCCAGGTGCTCCTCCAAGCTGGAGAAAGAACCACCTGAGATGAGTGGGGCACGGAGATGGAATCGCAGAGAACAAAGGCATCGAGGGAAGAATCCACTAGGTTCAAATCATTAAGAACATGCTGCAGAATCAGCCGAGGCCCCACAGGGTCTCTCACGCTGGGCAATTGCTCATCTTCTTACTTCCAGCAGTCTATATAGAAACATTTATTAATAGAAATGGCACGAACCAAAGGGTGTTGTTGGAAAAATCCTGGAATTTCCAAATTGGTAACTTTTCAAATGTAGAATTTGGAAAAAGGTTTGTAGCAGTTCTAAACTGCATTCACAAATAATAGACATAACTAAAAAGAGAAAAGGACAATAAATAATAACAGCAGACGAGGACAATTCACAAAACTGTAATACAAAGAAAGTGCAACCATTCAATGTAATATGAATGCATGTCTAGAATGTAGATGTATAACAGCTGAATTATAGCATTCAAACAGGTATTTGTAGTGCAATAGTAACTACAGTAACGGGACCATAGACCAATACAATACAATAACTAAGTACAATTAAAAAGCTAAGTACTATACCTGAGTGTATTGCACATGCAAAATTAATAGTGAATAAGGTGCAGAAGGAATGTAACCATATAGTGCAAGAGTATCTGTTGTTTGTACTGATTGAAGTCTGTTAGTGCAAGTAGTTTTTTCTCATTTTTTCTAGCTATGGGGAAAACTAACCTTAAGTTTGTTTATTTTTAATGGTATGGACCTAAACCATCTACCAGAAGGCAAAAATTCAAACAGGTGGTGTCCAGAGTGGGAAGGGTATTTCAGCATGCAAGTTGCTCTGTAGAAATACCTGAAAAGTTCCTTCAAGGGCGATGTGGGGCCAATGATTTTCTGTGAAGAGTTTATGACCCTCTGAAGGGCTCTGCTGTCTGTTACTGAGCTGCCAGCATAACAAGAAGAAATGCAATGTGACTCAATGGATTTAAAAGAACATCAGCAGCTTGTTTTGCAAGTTATTTCTTTAAGAATCCTCAGGACATGGAGTCTCTGCTGTGCCTTCTTGACTACCACTGCAGTGTTTGAGGAACAGGAGAGCTCTTCCACCACACGTATACCCAAAATGTTTTTTAGAAATTCTTTCCACCCGGTCTCCACTGATAAGTATCGGATTATAGTTTGTGTTGTGCTGCCGGAAGCCTATAGTAAATTCCTTTTGTTAGGCGGAATTCAGAGTTAAGTTGTTTTCAGTGCATCATGCTGTCATACTTCATTCCTATAGGCTGTCTCATTTCCTCAGGAGATGAGCCCAAAAATGTCATATCATCCATGAACTTAAAAATTGTGCTGGCTGGACACAGTTTGGGGTATAGATGGAGTATGAAAGAGGGCTCCTCACACAACCCTGAGGGACACCAGTGTTGATGAGTGTAAGGGTGGAGGAGAGGTGGGAGCCTAATCTAACCATCTGGAGGTGGTTAGTTATGAAGTCTTTGATACAGCGGCCGGCAGGGTATGAAAGTCCTAAGCAAACATGTTTGGTGACCAATTTGTCCAGTATGACTGTGTTGAAGGCTGAACTGAAATCCATAAAGAGCCTTCTCACATAGCCCCCTGCCGCTCAAGATCTGAAAGTGCAGTTTGTAAAGCAGTGGAGAGGGCAACTTCTGTAGACCTGTTTGCCTGTAAGCACTGGTGTGGGTCCATGGTGGATGGGAGGCTGTCTTTGTTGTGTGGCAGGACCAGCTGTTTAAAGCACTTCTTCAAAGCCCCACAGTCATTGAGACTACTGATGACAAGCTTCAGGCTGCATGGAATGGTGGCCGTAGATAAGGACAGGCTGAAAATCTCTGTGAAGACCCTGGAGAACTGATCCACACATTCTTTTAGTATCTGTCCTGTTACTCTATCTGGACCAACAGCCTTCCTTGGGTTTACCACGTTCAGCACACACTTCACATCATGTTCTTGGACAGTGACTATGTGGTTGTTGGATGTTGCTGCAGGTGACATGAGCTGTCTGCTGAAGCCTAACTGTCTAAAGGAAAGCCTAAAGGAATAGTTACAGTAAGAGCTTTCTCTTATAAAGCCCCACAGTTATGGAATAATCTTCCAAATTATGTTTGGGACTCAGACACAGTCTTAATATTTAAGTCCAGGCTAAAAACATATTTGTTTAGTCAAGCCTTCTCTTAGTCCTAGATAGGGGGTAGATCTGGAGAGTTCTCAGGCATAGAGTATTCTGGTAAACTGGGATGTTTGGATGCTG
>JBBPDA010062450.1:0-13157 GCA_037974385.1 Arnoldichthys spilopterus | reverse complement strand
TATATATATAAGGTGGAGCCAATCCCAGCAGACTATAGGCCTAGGGCAAGGAACAGCCAGGACAGGAGGCCAACCCATCACAGGGCAACACATAGACAGACCACCATTCACACTTACATTAACACCTATGGGCAATATAGAGTATCCAGTCAACCTATTGAAAGCCTTTGTTAAGTGGGAGGAAACCGGAGCACATATAGACAGACACAAGGACTAGGAATGCTAGGAATGACTTAAATGGCTAAAACACAGATCTAACAGAATCACTACTAGGTAACAACAGAGACCGGACAAGGACAAGACTAAACAAGAGAAAATAGACAAGACAACATCCAGAACACCTGGATATTGGAGGAGACATGGAGGAGTTACAGCTGGTTGTGATTGTTAAGAGGGGAGGAGATCACATGGCTAGATAATCGATAACCAAACACATCAGGAAGACTTGGCAATGGGGAAACATGTAACAGTTATATTTCTTATTGATTTAACAGAATATTTGTTTTTAACGCAAGGTCAAGTCAAGTTATGTGAAATGTAATTGTGAGCCTAGAGTGCTTACAGAAATCTGGGTAAAACCCCCAGTGGCAAACCAAAGGTTACAGTGGAAAAAAGACCCTTAAAGTAAGGGGAAACCTCAAGGGCAACCATGTCTCCAAGGGGGGGACACATCATCCTCAGGTGAACACCAAACAGCAGAGTAATGCCAAAATAAACAATATGAATGATAAACAAATTTAATAATGAATGGCATGTCATAATAATGATGAACCCATAGTGCATTTTGCCTATAGTTATAGTCAGATTATTCTGTTAGACATGCAACACTGCTGTACAGGCTGCTGTCCAGTGCCCTGGTGCTGAAATCATATGTTATAAAGAAGTCTGAGTTGGTGAGTGAATGATTATTTGTCCTTGTTACAAACCACAGCACAGCACAGCACACATTGCACCACAATGAAATGTGACCTCTGCATTTTTTCCCACCCACGTAGGAGCAGTTGCCAGCTGACTTGGGCAGCACCCGGGGAAGAGTGCTTGGGAATGGTACTATCCTCACGGGTACCACTAAGGCTCTATCAAGCAGGCTGTTGAAAATGACTAACTAGACTTAAGTTTGTAGGGTATTTCTCCAAGCAAATTTCAGTTTACTCCTTCTTTCATTGCCCTATCCTTGTCACAAACTATAAGGAAAGCTAAAGCAGTGCCAGTTTTGGCATCTTCACTAGATTTAAAAACCGTTTAGATACTAGTTTTTTCCCCCAAAACGTGCCTAATGACAAATCTATAAATTTTTTGGATAAATCCTTAGCTACTTTACATAGAATAGAGTTGCCAAAACTGTAAGGTGCATGAGATGGAGTATCTACAATAACACATTAAGCTTTGATGTGTATGTATATATATATCGACTCTCTTGGCCATTGATGCTAAAAACATTAAATTTCCCAATTTTGACCTTCATCTATGTCAGTAGTGTTTATTTCTAAAACCTTGTCTGTAGATGGTTTCACTGTATCAAAAGTAGTCCTGTCTAAATCCTGTTTAAAACAAGTTCAACAGACAGCAATGCTACCCACTGCGGTTCAAATCCAATGAAAAAAATGCTCGCTCAGACTCAGCTTTGAGCTTTTTACTGACAAAGGACCAACATTAGCATCAAGAGTGCTGAGCAATAAAAATCCAGCTCCTGGCTGCACTGACTCAGATATGTTCAAGACCTGATCTCTCACTTGAAAAACAGGAGAATTGTCATTAATGTCTATGACAATGACTATGACTCAAGGCAAACTCTGAGGATGATTCACCACAGTCTTAAAATTTAAGGAGCAAGAGGGAGCATTAGGGCAGAGCCCTTTGCTGTTAATCCTTTTACTAATGTACAAGATGCCATTATTAAGATTCACACCAGAATAGCGACTTTTTGAACCAGACACAAGCTGAAATGCACAAGATACCAAATCCTGCATGCCTAGATGCCTACCTTTCAGACAAAAATCATTTTTTATATTTTTACAGAATTTTAACACTGGCTGGCAGCTTGCATTGTGTACACAATGAATGAATCAAAATAAATAGTTTTAAATTACTAACAAAAAATACATTTACATTAAACACATATTGAGTTAAGAAGGTTGTGTGCTTGTCTTGTAAAATTGTCATTTTGGAGATGCATGGTTTTTTCTGATGACAACGACATCCTTCACCTTACTTCCTTTAACAGAGTAAGTGATCTGACCATCCATATGTGCAAAAAAAATCAGCAAAAGCCACAAAACAACAGTTTGACTAAATTGGTCAGAATTGGTTTGACCTAACATTGTCTGATTTGCAAATCTCAACTTCCTGCTAATCACTGAACCATCCACACTCTTCAAAACCTCTTTTTTTTTGCTATTTGAACAAGGTGGTCCCTCAGCTCAACTTTAAGTTAGTATGTGTCATATGGTTCAGCAATAGGTGAAAACAATGTGTTTTTACAATGATTTGGTGTTGTGTGGTAACACCAAGTATAAAAAAAAAGTCAAGTGTTTATAAAGCAGCCATGACCTGTACAGAAATAACTGAAAGTGACTTATTTGTCAATGTGAGGACAATCACGCAATGTGCACCACAACGAAATGTGACCTCGGCATTTAACTCATCACATGCAGAGTAGCGAGCAACTATGTAAAGCACCTGGGCAGTGTAGCAGGACAGTAACTTGCTCAAGGGTACCTCAGGGGTACCCAAGTCAGGACTTGAACCCTCAACCTTCTGATCACATAGGAAAGGTCCTAACCAGAAGGCCACAACTGCCTAAATCTATCCAAATACTGGATACAGTTAGTCAGTGTGTAAACCTTTGCATACACTAAAAATGTCCTGGTACCTGCAGCAGTTATTTATGCACTATTTACTCATCATCCACATGTTTCTGCTGAGTCATTACTTATATCCTGTATTAATCATTGTTAGTAAATATTCCCTTGCTGTAAAATGTTTGCCGTATCAATAAGTCTAGTTTGGAGTTTTAAGATGTGTTGTTTGTTTGCTTGTTTGTGTATTTTTCTGTAATTGTGAAAGAGATCTTTCGAACTACCAGAGAATGCCAGTGTACACAAACTTGGGCTGTGTATGAACTACAACACACTCTAAAAAAATAAAGGTGCCAGATGGTTCTTTGAAGCTTTGCCCTTAAACAGCTTTCATTAAACAGTTCTTGAAGAACCATTAGAGTGGATAAAATGTCTGAAGAACCCTATTGAGTTATAAAGAGTTAATAGAAATCTGCAATGGAAAAGGGAACTTTTAGTGTCATAAACCATATATTAAACTACACTAAAACCTACACAAAAGTATTTATGTTGTTCTATGCTATATTACACAACTCTTAGTTCCCCAGCAGTGTTTCTATTATGTCTAGACTAGACTATTCTGGATTGTAAAGAAACAAAAGACCATTTGTGATTCTGAAGACACCCCATCCTACAAAGAGTACCACAATAAAATGTACCATCTGCATTTAACCCATTCACACATGGAGCAGCAGGCACCTATCAGCAGCACCCGGAGGGCAGTGTAGTAGGATGGGACCTTGTTCAAGGGTACCTCAGTGGTACCTGGGCCACTAGGCCATCACTGCCAAAATAATCTGGGTATAATTCACTATTATACAGTCCTATAACAGTGGCTTAATGCATGTACAATGCATGCATTAGTTTGTGATGTAGCTTATCCTGACTATTCCTTTACATCATATTTGCATATTTGTTCATAAACAATGATAAAAATAAATATATTAAAATGCACACAGATGTGAACTGTGCCACAAAGTATCTTATTTGCTAAAGACACATACACTGATTTATCTAACATGCACTGAGTAGGTTTTAAAGGTGTAAGGGGTACAAAAAGGCAGCATAAGTAAGACGTTTGGGTTGGAACACGATCTACCTCTACACCGTCATATAATGTTTCCAATTTATGAACTTATGTGTTTGTTAAACATTAAAGTCTTACCCCCAGCACCTTTAATTTGATGACAGCATTTTCATGCAAACATATTAATGTTATGCCCTTACCTGCCCAGTGCTGGGGAGAGTTTGTGTCCGTGTGAAAGTGTCTCCTCCATTAATGCTGATGAGCTCTGCGTCTGCAGGCGGAAACTGCGAGGGAAAAACTACCACATCACTCTTCAGCGTGTCCGAACTAAAACACACATCATACTGCTGAGTGGATTTAGAATAAGACCAGCTGCCGTCAGGGTGTGTGGTGACCACCGGAGCGCTGCACACACTGAAGCCGCCCTCGGACCCGTAGCATTTAGATGCTATTAAAGCGATGAGGCTCAGCAAAAAGATCAGTGATACTGAGACAATAGCAATGAGCAGATACAGATTCAGATCAGAGAAACCCTCCTCCTTCATTGGCACCTGTCTTTGTGAAGGCGACACACTGTCCAAACTCTCAACCACCACCACCTCAATGGTCACTGTGGCTGAGAGTGAAGGCTCTCCATGGTCACATACTGTTACAACAAGCGCGTGCGTTTTCAAGTCATTGTCACTCATTCGCCTCTTAGTCCTTATTTCTCCAGAGCTGCTTCCAATGCGGAACAGATTAGTGCCCTTAGGTTCAGTCAGGTGATAAGACAGTAGTGCATTATAACCAGAATCAGCATCTACAGCCCTGATTTTAGCCACAAAGTAGCCCACTTCAGCAGAGTAGGGGATGTTTTCACTGTTAACAGATCCAGCTTCAGAATAAGGAGGTAAAATAACAGGACTGTTGTCATTCTCATCCAGTATGAAAACATTTACAGTCACGTTGCTACTGAGAGGAGGGACACCAGAGTCAGTGGCTTGGACTTTAAACTGAATATGTTTAGTTTCCTCATAACTGAAGGACTGCAGGCTGTACAGCTCACCTGTGAGGGAGTTAATGTTCATTAAAGAGGACACAGCTGTTTTACTGCCATCTCTGCTAATTAAAGAATATGATAGATGAGCATTTTCACCAATATCTGCATCATTAGCAGTCAGTAATGCCAGCAGCCCTCCAACCTGACTATTTTCTTTGACACTGATGTTTATCACAGGTGCTGGAAACAGAGGAGCATTGTCATTCACATCTGAAATCTGGACCCGTACAACTGTGGTGCTAGAAAGAGGTGGTGTTCCCTCATCGCTGGCGATAATGGTTATATTATACTGGGACACACATTCTCGATCTAACTGCTCATTAACAACAAGCGAATAGGAGTTTTTATAGGAGGACTGTAGCTTAAAAGGGTTTGCTCCTGTTACTCTACAGTGTACTTTGCCATTGGTGCCACCATCTTTATCTGAAACCGTAACCAGAGCAAAACCAGTGCCAGGTTTGATGTGTTCACTTATTGAGCTCATGAGTAGGGTGACGGAAATCTCAGGTGCATTGTCATTCACATCAACAACTTCAACCAACACTTTGCAATTAGCGTGTCTCGGAGAATGACCCTTATCCTGAGCTTGAACTCTCAGCTCAATGGCTGGAAGTTCCTCATAATCAATGTTCCCGTTCACTGTGATTTCTCCTGAATCTGGGTTTATAGAAAATAAATTTACTACAGAGCTTCTTTCATGTCCTGCAAGAGAATACACAACTTCACCATTTACGTCTTCATCAGAGTCTGTAGCAGAGACAGTGACGATTTTTGTCCCAACAGGTGAATTCTCTTGCACCTTGACTTTGTAGAGAGGTTTGCTAAACACTGGATTATTGTCATTAATATCCAACACATTAACAATGACCTCCAGAGTCCCAGATCTTGGAGGTTTCCCGCCATCTACAGCAGTGAGACTGAGTTTCACCACAGCTTGCTTTTCTCGATCTAAAGCTTTCTGCAACACCAGCTCTGCTGACACACTTTCTCCACTGCTCTGGACGTCTAGAGAGAAATACTCATTGTTGCCAAGCTTGTAGGTCTTCACTGCGTTTGTACCCACGTCCATGTCGTGGGCCAAAGGCAGAGAGAAACGATCTCCAGGCAGAACGTTTTCAGTGATGTTCACCACAAGGGTCTGAAGTGGGAAAACAGGGGAGTGGTCGTTGATGTCTAAGACATTCACCTCAATACGGTACACCGTCAAAGGGTTCTGTGCCATTGCTTCCACAGTTAGAGAACATTTCTGCTTACTCTCGCACAGCTCCTCCCTGTCGAGCCTGTCGCTAACAAATAGCGCCCCACTTTTCAGGTTCACGTCGAAAAAGCGTTTATTAGATCCAGTCACGACCTGAAACGCGCGCGACTGCAGCTCCTGCGTATCGATGTTGAGGTCCTTAGCTACATTCCCTACAACAGAGCCCTTCTTCACCTCCTCTGAGATAGTGTAGGAAATCTGAGCGCGTGACGCACCCCACAAACACAACAGAAGCAGCGCCCTCATCCAGAAAGATGCTCCACCGGCCGTGAAGCCCATTACTTATCTGCGTTTAAGGTCCTTTCAAATCTGATTCCTACACAAGAAGCATGACGTTATATCCAAAGCTCGGACAGTCGATTAGTGTACATTCACGGTCCAGTCTGTCTTACGCACCTCCCCCGAATTCAAGATTCAGAAAGAGGCTTTGCAGAGTCAATAATGACGTACAAATATTAGAATCACGGTCAACAGTGACATCTTGTGTTTGCGGGTGGTTTCACACTAAAACCCAGAGGTTTTCTGTTTCCGGATGTGTAAATATAAAGTCCTGACAATCGAACGATAAATTATACGAATAGAGCAAGAATTCTACAGGGTATTTAGTTTAAAAGTTTTCTTCTATTATTTGCTCGTTAAAATATTTAAAAGCCACTATTAGGGTCTAAATTAGAAAGCATTATTTTTACACATAAAATTTCATTTTAAGTTTTAGTTTTAAGAAATTTAAATTCACGGGACTATAATTTTAAGTCTTTGGTTGCTATTTAACATGCATTTGTTAATGTATTATTGTTAATGTTGTTGTTGTTGTTGCTGTTGCTGTTGCTGTTGCTGTTATTACTACTATTATTATTATCAGTAGTAGTAGAAGTAGTAGTAGTAGTAGTAGTAATAGTCGAAACACTGTAAATAAAAGCAAAATTTCAGCTTTACACAGGAAAGATTATGTTTAAATGTGTAAAACTGTAAAACAAAGTAGTCATTTTAGGTTATTTTAAAATAAATGAAAGTAATAATGAAAATTTTTGAAGCCTTTTAAATAAAAATACTACAACTACAACTACTACTACAAATAAAGGAAAAAAAGTAATGTTAATAACTAAAAAATATAATAATATATTTAAAGTTGGCCAATTAATTTCATGTCCATGTTGCAATGTAATTCAGTTTAGTTTTATTATGTACTAATTGTGCAGTGCCAGTTCCTTTATTTTGCCCTCTTGAATCTGTTGAAAATGTTATTATATACCTTTAATTCAAATGCCTTTTTAAAGACCCACTCACTCCCAAATTAATAATATAAAATTAAAGCTCAGTGTCCATTCCAGTTGCTATTATGTCAGAAAGATCAAATGAACCATAATGGGTTTTTTGAAAAAGTCCACAGAAAGACAGCTCCGCCAAAAGAGACCATTAAAGAAAGTGGACACCTGTTGTGTAAATAAATAACTAGATAAATAAACAAATACATACATACATACATACATACATAAACCTGATCCGAGCACACGAGAACAAATGTGACAGACCACACAACAATCCCACCACCTTATCATAGCAAATTAAGGTTTTGTAGCCACATGTTTCTGTTTGGTTCACTTTAAAGTGTTTTTCCTTCCAGACTGTAATACATAGGTGAAGAAAATAGTGGAAACTTTAAGTTACACAGGATTAAAAATGTAAACGTTTACGTTTGGAAAAAAAATGCACACGCTACAAAAGGACAGGGAGTTTTCACTTTCAGAGCTTCACCCAAACACCCAGTCTCTAGATAAATGCTCCACAAACTCCCAGCCCAACACGAACGCCAGAGCCAAAGAAACCCTTACCTTCCCGGTGCTCGGGAGAGTTTGTGTCCGTGTGAAAGTGTCTCCTCCATTAATGCTGATGAGCTCTGCCTCTGCAGGCGGAAACGGCGAGGGGAAAACCACCATGTCACTCTTCAGTGTGTCCGAGTTAAAACACACGTCGTATTGCTGAGTGGATTTTGAGTAAGACCAGCTCCCGTCAGGGTGTGTGGTGACCACCGGAGCGCTGCATGTATTAAAACTGCCCTCTGACCTGTAGCATTTAGCTGCTATTAAAATGATGAGGCTCAGCAGAAAGATCAGCGACACTGACACAATAGCGATGAGCAGATATAGGTTCAGATCAGAGAAACCATCCTCTTTCGTTGGCATCTGTCTTAGTGAAGGCAACACACTGTCCACACTCTCAACCACCACCACCTCAATAGTTAATGTGCCTGAGAGTGAAGGCTCTCCATGGTCACACACAGTCACTACAAGTGCATGCGTTTTCAAGTCATTGTCACTCATTCGCCTCTTAGTCCTTAGTTCTCCAGAATTGCTTCCAATGCGGAACAGATTTGTTCCCCTAGGTTCTGTCAGGTGATAAGACAGTAGCGCATTATAACCAGAATCAGCATCAGCAGCCCTGATTTTAGCCACAAAGTAGCCCGCTTCAGCAGAGTAGGGGATGTTCTCACTGTTTACAGATCCAGCTTCAGAATAAGGAGGCAGAATAACAGGACTGTTGTCATTCTCGTCCAATATGAAAACATTTACTGCCACATTGCTGCTAAGAGATGGAGCTCCAGAGTCTACAGCCTGCACTTGGAATTGAAATCGTTTGGTTGTCTCATGGTTAAAGGACTGCATTGTGATTATTTCACCACTTACAGGGTTAATCTGAAATACTGTTGTGACTGGAATATCATCATTTGTGGTGTCTAATAGTGAATATGAAAGTTCAGCATTTAAGCCAAAATCTGGATCACTTGCCATTACTTTTGTTACATGACCGCCAGCCTGCTCATTCTCCCGTATATAAGCATTGACAATAGATGCTGAGAACTGTGGTGCATTGTCATTAACATCAGAGATGTCAACAGTGAGTTTCCCACTGCTGGAAAGTGCTGGACTGCCTTCATCCATAGCTGAAATAGTGATGTTGTATTGGGAAACACTTTCTCTGTCCAAAGGTCCATCTACTACAAGGGAGTAGTGGTTGCTGTAGGATGATTCCAGCTTGAAAGGAAAAGAGCCTTTGATAGAACAATGTACAATCCCATTTTTGCCTCCATCTCTGTCAGAAACTGTGACTAAAGCAATAGCAGCACCAGGTTTGGTGTCCTCCCTCACACTTTCTAGCAATGGAGTCATTATGATCTCTGGTGCATTGTCATTCTCATCTAAAACTTCTACTAAAACTTTGCACTGGGTGCTTTTAGGAGGACTACCTTTGTCTCTTGCTTGAACTCTAAGTTCAATAGCAGGTGTTTCCTCATAATCAATCTGGCTCTTGACCAAAATGTCCCCATTTTCAGGAATGATAGTAAATAAATTGTCTGTTTTGGAATTTGCTAGTCCAAAAAATGAGTAAACAATGTCACTGTTGGTGCCTTCATCTAAATCAGTGGCAGTAAGAGACATGATACTAGTACCTACAGCAATATTTTCTCTAATCTTTACTTTGTAGAGCGACTTACTGAAAACAGGCTTATTGTCATTGACATCAAGAACATTTATATAAATAAGTAATTGCCCTGTCTTCTGAGGTTTTCCTCCATCAAATGCAGTCAGCACTAAATTAATAACCGATTGTTTTTCTCTGTCTAAAGCTTTCTGGAGAACCAACTCTACAGAAACTGTTGGTTCTCCAGTCTGTACATCAATGGAAAAGTATTCATTGGTACTCAATCTGTAGTCTCTAATCGAATTACTGCCAACATCAGCGTCCTCAGCCAATGGAAGATGAAATGTCTCCCCAGTGCTGGCATCCTCAGTAATATTCAGAGACATTGATTTGTCTAGAAAACGTGGAGCGTTATCGTTCACGTCCAGAATGTTTATTTCAATCCGATAAAGCCTGTGAGGGTTCTGTGCGATGGCTTCCACGTTCAAAAGGCATCTCTGACTGTGCTCGCACAACTCCTCGCGATCAACCCTTTCGTTCACGAACAGCGCCCCGTTTTTCAAGTTTACATCGAAATACTTCTTGTTGGATCCAGATACGATCTGAAACGTGCGCGAGTCGAGCTCGTGAACGCCGATCTTGAGGTCTTTGGCGATATTTCCAACGACCGTCCCCTTTTCCATCTCCTCTGAGACGGAGTACACAACCTGACCGAGCGACGAATAACAAAGACAAACGCACAACAGGATCCAGGCGCATAAATATCCAGAGAAATACATCTGAGCAATGACCATCAGCCCCAAAGAGACGAGAAATTAAGATATATTTCGCTTCACAACCCGACACCTGCGTTCAGTATCTTCACTAAACCTCTCACTCTCTTTTCTCCCGAACAAGAGCGTCTCATATTGCAGCGAATTTGTAAAGGAGGAGCCATGGATTCATATGAGGCTGCAGCCTTGGAAGTCACGGTCTCCAGCGACATCGCGTGACGGACCAACAGTAACGCTAGAGTAGAGAAATTAAGAATAAGTCAAAGGGGAATGTTTTACAACATGAAAATATGTCGAAACAAATTGTACTTGCGTGCTATGCAAAAATGAGAGACGTGTATATGTACATATCGACTTCTTTTTAAAAGAATGGAAAAAATGCAGAACGCGTAAATGTGTAATATGAAAAATGAAGTGTATAGTGTGTGTTGTGTATTTCATAATATAACTCATATGTAATATTAATATTATTATTATTATTGTTATTATTATTATTGTAGTGTTGTTAAACGTTTTTGAACGTAAAAAGTTCAAATCACTTAACAAATACATACATATATTTGCAATTAAGTTATATAGACGTTAATTTTATCAAAACTAGGACAAATTAAAACGGGATGTCTATTAAATAATTAAAAGTAATTATGAGAATCACTTATAATTGTGATAATCGAGTTTTGTAAGGATATTTCGTTATGAAATTACACTTAATCTCAACCCCCTTCACAGGAGGGTAATTATGTTGTTCGCTGTCCGATGTGCTGAAAGCACGAACCCGTCAGAATAGCGCGCTTTCCAAACCTTTTTAGCAACAACGTCCCTTATTTCTCCGCGCGAAGCACGCGGACTTTAGCATAAGACAGATCCACATCTGGTGCAAAACACATTGCTACTTTCGCTGGTCACACTCAACGGCTACAAAACGTAGGGACAAAACATGGCAGTGCTCGCCATAGACAACTGAGAGAAATATTATTTTTATGAATTTTTTAAACATGCATTTTAAATCTTGGTCTTATCCTAGTGAGAGAGGTTTTCTGACAAGCGATTGATCACGTGGTAGCAAAGCTAGCAGCTTAGCATTGCCAAAAACATTCTAAAACATTGTTTAGGGCAAAATGTACAATTTAAATCTAAAATCTATTATTGGATGGGAAAGTTCTGATACTGTGTCATTTCTCTTGAAAATTCCAGTTAATCTGGAAATCATTTATCAAACTAAATGATGATAAAACAGAGGTCATTATGTTCAGTCCAACTAAATCTACTAATTATTGTATTAATAACTTTAGTCATCTGGCTTCTTGTGAGTCTTCCCATGCAAAAAAAAGCTGGGGGTCATTTTTCATTCTGCAATTAACAGATTGGGTTAGTTGTTAAAAGTAGCTTCTATCAGTTAAAAGCTATTTCTAGAATTAAATTATTTCTGTCTTATCATGATCTTGAAAAAAAACATCTATGCTCTTATTACATAGTGGTTAGATTATTGCAACTCCCTGTACTTTGGTCTCTCACAATCTATGATTGGCCATTTACAAGCTGTCCAGAATGTCCATGAGCATATTACTCCTGTCCTGGCCTCTATTCACTGGCTCCCCATTTATTACAGAATCTCTCAGATCTTTAGCTAAGGAGCTATTGTATGTGCCCCGGACTAGTCTTAAACAGAAAGGTGATAGAGCTATTTATTATTATTATTATTATTAATATTATTATTATTATTATTATTATTATTATTATTATTATTATTATTATAAGTAGTAGTAGAATATTATTTTTTACTATTTTCTTATTATAATAATACATATTATTCACTTATTCTATTTTCTCATTTATTTATTTTATTATTATTCATTGATTGTATGTGCAGGACTTTGGTCAGCGAAAGTTGTGTAAAAAAATGTGCTTCATAAATAAATTTTACTTTCTTACTTAAACTCATCCAGTCAGTCGGAACAAAAAATCAAAATTAACAGACGCCCTCGACTTTTTGATATAGCTAAATTACACTTACACGCGCCCCCTTCGGTGCGGAACGTTACTGTCACACATTTATAAAATATATAAGCCAGACTATGGAAAGTTACGATGTATAGTAAACGTGTCCGTAGACATTATATTGGCGTTATACAGAGAGACAGCAACAGGCGAGCGCCAATTGCATGCATCAACCCAGTGTGTGAGGGATAGAGCAGGCTCGTCGCTGCCTCACCTCGCGTTTTCTTCACGTATTTAAACAGGAAACGCGCAAATTCAACATTTTGACAATAAAAGGATCAAAAACATTGTAATCATACAGAAAACACATTTTAAAACACAGGCACGTTTATTTTATATTATCGTTATTAGTTTTTTAGTTACTTATTAGTGTTTTCTTACTTTTCATGATGACAGGTGATGCTCTGCGTCTCCTGCCTACCCTGCACTATGAAAAATGTGCTTTAAATTAATTAATTTAAATGTGTCCCACTTTAATTCAATATGTTTCACCAAACCAATAACTGTCTTTCATTTACTCTCTTTACATTTGTTCCCTCATCTGAGTCTGTGGCTATAACAGTAAGGTATTTGTTTTAAGTGTCACATTCTCTTTTATCTCAACCTTATATAGAGGTTTGCTTATATCCAGCACATCAACCACTATGTCTATAGATTTACATAAGACAGATTAAGATCTGGTGTGAAAAATACTTTTGCTGATCACACATACTGGCTACAAAATATAGGGACAAAAACATGGCAGTGCTTGTCATAGACGACTAAGAGAAACACTACTTATGTTTTTGTTCAGTTACTGTTAATT
>JBBPDA010062440.1:0-13157 GCA_037974385.1 Arnoldichthys spilopterus | reverse complement strand
TAGATAGATAGATAGATAGATAGATAGATAGATAGATAGATAGATAGATAGATAGATAGATAGATAGATAGATGAATTGATGGTGGGATGGATGGATGGATGGATGGACAGATGAATGCAGTGTGTTGTGCAGATGCTCAGACCAGTGAAGGGCGAGACTCAGATGATCTTTATAGCCGTCCACATTACTCTCTGTAGGCTCTTGCAGTCTGAGGAGGTGCAGTCCCCAACACCAGGCCATGATGCAGCTGCTCAGGCTGCTACACAGTCCCTCTGTAGTGCCCGCCATCCTCAGGACAGACACTGCTGTGCTTTCTTAGCAGTGGGTTCATGTGAGGTTCTCTCTCACACAAGGCTTGGTGCTCCGGACGATCTTTACAGTGGAGCCGCTGCCGTTCAGCGACGAGCGATCACAGCGTGTTCTCCAGAAGCCCAACACCATCTCTTTTGTTTTGTCCGCGTTAAGAGCTGGTTGTTGGTTCTGCATCTGTTCATGAGCCACTGTATCTGCTCTCTGCTGCCTCTTCGTTCCCATTGATCACACCCACCACAATCAAACACGAGAGAAAGAGAGATATAGAGAGAACTGAGAGAGTGAGATGAGAAAAAGAGAGAGAGACAGAGAAACTAGAGCTCTAGAAAAAGCACATTAGGTAGTGTGTGTGTGTGTGTGTGCAGGGTTTGATTGCTGCTGCCTGACAGGCCTGTGCTGCATTAGTTCTCTGATAGCTGTAGATAAAGTGAAGGCTGCTCGGGAGATTCACAGCAAACAGAAACTCGATCCATCAAAGCTGCGTAAGCTCAGCGCGGGGGGAAAAAAACGTGCTTTTAATAAAAGCTCGTGGTCGGGGGTTGGAGACGCTACAGCGGCCTTGTGTGCTCAGGGTGGGATTTTGCGGACCATTACGGCGCCATTAATCTAAATCGTCAACAGCGTTTTCATTAACGTTCCATTGAACCTCTCGGTCACGTGCTTCCCTTTAAAATCAGTTTCATTGTCGGTCGACATAAAAAGCGGGTTTGACCCGCGACTGCAATCAAATGTCTGGCGAACAAAAGGAACAGCAGCAGCAGCGCCAGCTCACCTGGCCACTTTATTAGAAACCCCTCCCCTGGCGTGCAGTTAGAGACGGTTGCCATCATATAGCCATTCAGTTATGGTCAGGTTCTGACCACAGAGCTGCACATGGCTGGACCGTTTTGGATGCTGGACCACCCATAACATAAGGCTGACACTGTCATGTGTAAATACCATACAGGGCCAGTGGTGGTTTAATGGTTAGGGAGTTGCCCCATGGCCTGAAGGTCCCTGGTTCAAATCCCAGTACCACTGAGGTTCCCATGAGCAAGGTACCGTCCCCACGCACTGCTCCCTGCCCACATCAGCTGCCCACTGCTCTACACGGATGGGCTAAATGCAGAGGTCACGTTTTGTTGTGCTGTGCTGTGCTGTGGTGTGTTCACAATGACAAATAATCACATATTGTGGCTGTTGGACCATGAAAAGTGCAAAGTGCTGAACAGATATAAAAATAAAAAAAGAATAAAAAAATGAAACATAATTCATAAAACATCCTAAAATATAAAATAAAATCTCATCATCACATCAGTCTCAACTCCTAGTGAGTCTTAAACCGAAGACTGGGCCAGAGACTGGGCCGTTCTACTCTCCAGTGGCAGCTTATTCCAAAGCTTTGGAGGTGCCACCACAAGCGCACCGCCACCCTCCTCCGGTAGCGACTCCTCGAGAAGCTGGTTGGCCAACCATAACGCTCCAGCTGGAGTATGAAAGTGAGGGGGCTCTGAGAGGTGAGGCAGCCACTGAAGAGAGGAGATGCTGCTCCGCACCGGTTTGAAGGTTCTTCCCGAGAACGTTTGTCTACGTGGAAGGTCAAAATTCTCCTGTTCTCAAAGATCTCCTTCTGCACCAGTGGAACTGTCAGTCATGGAACTGTGAACTTCTGAAGGCTGCTCTCGTAAAAACAGAGGAACCCCTTAACCCAACCCCGGCCCACCCCCACCCCTGGTCTCAAACCAGGCTCCAAACTGAATGGGAGTAAATTCACACGTATGGTTATGATGCATTTCCAGAGGAGTGTGTGTTTGAGTCGTTTGGACGTAAGTGCTTCCCCGAGCGAGTGTGTAGGGTGTGTAGAGTGTGATGGAGGGCTCGTCTGGATCCGAATGACAGGATATTCTATTAAACAGGTGGAATTACTGGACTGCAGGGCAGTTTCGATGGAATTATGTTATTTAATTTGTTTATGAGAATGCCTTTTCTCTTTGTGTGTGTGTGTGTGAGTGTGAGTGTGTGTGTGTGTGAGGGGGTACATGTGGTGTGTGTATGTGTGCACTCAGCATTTTGACCTTGCGGTGAAAGTGACTGAATATGGTGACGTAAAGAGGGGGTGACGGAGCAGAGAGGTCCAGCTGCCTGGTGTGTGTGCATGTGTGTGTTTGTGTGTGTGTGTGTGTGTGTGTGTGTGTGTGTTGCAGTAGCTGCCTGCTGTTGGCTCTGTTTGCATATTCCATTACAGGAACACAAGCTTTTTTTTTTTTTTCCCTCCTTAAAGGCCATCTCGCAGTCTTAACACTTTCCCCCGTTCCGAGCGCTGCTCCCCTCTCCTCTCACACTTTCCTCTCCTTCCCCGGCTTTCAGAAACGCAGGCAGCGGCACCCCCACACGCGTGCCCGCGCAGCCATCGGCCTGTTGATCAGATAGCCGCCATAACTAATGAAAAGCGTCACCGAAGTGACAGAAAGATTAATGAAATTTCCCGGGCCTCTCTTGCATGTGGGGAACGGCGGGCTCCTCTGGGGACGGCCGCTGTTAAACGCTATTCACGGTGACAAATAATGCACTATCTGAGCGCTGACACCTCCGAGTCAAGGTTAAAAAACACATTTGCCAGCGCTGGAGCTCGGTGGAGAGGAGAGCGCGGCCGGAGAGCCAGCAGAAGTTTGCCACCTGCAGTTTCTGGGTAGTCCGCATGGCATCCCATCCTGTCCTTTCACCAGCTATTTCAGCACTGTGGGGTGGGATATATTAGGCAGCGAGTGGACAGTCAGTTCTTGAAGTCGATGTGCTGGAAGCAGGATCGTTAAATACTGAGCCACTCGGACAAAGGCTGTATTAATGGCTAGATGTCCCAGGTGTGCAGTAGTTATAGTACCTACCAAAAGTGATCCAGGGAAGGAGAACTGGTGAATTCGGGTCATGGGCACCCAAGGCTCGTTGACACCACCTGCTCTGATCCCACAGAAGAGCTGCTGTGGTGTAGAAAGTGATGCTGACTCTGGTAGAAAGGGGTCAGAACACACAGTCCAGCAGTGCAGGAGGGGCCTACTCAGTATTAGGCAGGTGGTGTTAATGTTATGGCTGATCGAAGCCTCGTTGCAAGTTGAGTTTGATTTCTTTGGGCCTCAGCTTCCTGTGAGTGGTCCGAAAGCCTGAACAGTTTACGGCTAAAATATATGTGTTTTCATTCCCTGAATAAGCAACAGGGTGGTCTCTGGCTTTCGCACTGTGTCCTGCAATTGAGGTTAAGATCATTTGTGACGTCTCCGGTAAATCTACCCCTTCAGAGATGAGTGGCTGTGTCACAACGGTGCAGAAACACTGTTAAAACGGCTCCAGTGATGTATTTATGCAAAGCGCTGCTTGTAGTAGTAGTGGTGGTGGTGGTGGTGGTGGTGGAGCGAGTGTCTGGGAACAGGACGCGGGAATTTGGGATTAATTGAAAACATCTGGCCGAGGCTGCGAAGCCTGTGCCGTCTCTTAGCTGCGGGCGCTCGGAGTGAGGAATCGCAGTCCTCCGAGACAACGAGGATCTCTTCCCCTCCGCAGTAACTGGAGGAGAGTATTATTATCTGTGAGTTGTGTTCCTGTCTCTCTTCCTCCCTCTCTGTCTTTCTCTCTAGGTGTGTGTGTGTGTGTGTGTGTGTGTGTGTGTGTGTGGTGAGTTTTTCTATAGCTAAGCCTCTCATTTGTAGTCGATAGGTGCTGGGTGGCTTTGCAGCGGTCAATTCTTGCTGACCTTCAGACGTATTATGGCCGAAACGATCGAGGAGGATGTGAGAGAGAGCTAAGCGAGAGAAGTAAGAGGTCGGAGGAGTTTGGACGAGGACACGCACACACACACACACACACACACACCTGCTGTGTTCAAGTCGAAGACGTTGCCGGGATTTGTTGCTGTAACTGTCACTGAAGACAAACGGAGAGAGGGAGAGAGGTGGAGAGAGAGAGAGGTGGAGACACAGAGAGAGAGGTGGGGGGAGAGAGAGAGAGAGAGAGAGAGAGAGAGAGGGAGGGTGAATGACGAAGCGGGAGAGAGAAAGGGGGGAGAGGGAGAGAGGGGGAGAGAGAGAGAGGGGGAGAGCGAGAGAGAGAGGTGGGGGGGAGAGAGAGAGAGAGAGAGAGAGAGAGGGAGGGTGAATGATGAAGTGAGAGAGAGCAATGGGGGAGAGTGCAGAGACGGAGCGAGAACGAAACAGAGCAGGAAGAGAGAGAAAGTTAGGAGGAAAGAGACAGCAAATCTAATGAGGACGTAGAAATAGAGAAAGGAAGAAAGAGAGGGGGGAGACAGGTGGGTGGGAGAGAGAGAGAGAGAGAGGGAGAGAGAGAGAGAGAGAGAGATGGTGTGTAAAACACTTACACAGTGCAAATGAGTAATGAGTGAGGGAGAAGCAGCTCGCCCTGATATCGCTGCGGCCGTGGGAGCGAGTTTGGTCAGGAGTCCGATTACAGCTGAGGGGAGAGAGAGAGTAGAGAGTAGAGAGAGAGAGGGAGAGTAGAGCAAGAGAGAGAGAGAGAGAGAGAGAGGAACATCCAGATGTCTTGAAAATAAAAGGGGGAAAGACAGAGTGAAAGAAAGAAAGAGAAGGAGGTGGAGTGATCGAGTGGAGAGAGAGAAAGAGAGAGAGAGAGAAAGAGAGAGAGAGAGAAAGAGAGAGAGAGAAAGAAAGAAAGAAAGAAAGAGAGAGAGCGTGCAGTACAGCTTGGATGAGATGGATGCACTCTGTATGTGAGAGGCCAACACACACACACACACACATTCACTCACACACACACACACATAGCAGGGCTGAGACAGGCAGTACAGACAGCAACAGTTAAGACAGAGAGAGTGCGAGCGAGAGAGTGAGAGAGAGAGAGAGAGGGGGATATAGAGAGAAAGGGAGTGAGAGCGGGAGAGAGAGAAGCACAGCAAGAGAGAGAGACACACATACAGTGAGTGGCTGAGAAAGAGAGAGATAGAGAGTGAGAGGTAAACAGGGAGAGCGGGAGAGAGAGAGAAAGAGAGAGTGACAGGGGGGAGGGACAGGCCACAGTGTTGTGGAAGCCACACACACCAGACAAAGCCACACACGCATTTCCAGACGCAGCCACACGCACACACACACACACACACACACACGGACGCTTTCTCTCACACTCTCAGTCGAGCTGGGATCATGGAGCGGCAGGCGGTGTCGGTGGCAACAGCAGAGAGAGTGTGTGTCGTAGCCAGGGATGTGTGTGTGTGAGGAGCCATGGAGAGCAGCAGCATGTTCCTGGGTAAGTGACCGCTCGTCCTGCAGCCTGTCGGACCTCGGTCTGACCCCTGCGGTGGTCTGCAGCCTTTTGTCCGTACACTTTCCGCGTGTGCATGTGGCTCAAAAGTCTTCCTAGGTTTCAGCATGTTTCAGCATGTTGGAGGTGGGGTGGGGTGGGGTGGGGTGGGGGGTTTAGGGGTGTAGAGAAGGTTCAAGCAGGACCATCTGTGGTGGAGCCAGAGGCGCACTTTTTAACGCACACTTGCTTCGTGGGAAATGGACAGAATGGGAGAAGGGGTCAGGAATGCTTCCCAGGCGGGAGCTTTTTACGGTTCTTCATCATTTGCAAAGGTCACTTGCATCGTGTCAATGTTTTCATGATGAATGGACCAATAGGAAAAATGCGAAATCACTCGGAATAAAACCCCCGGAATTTTCTGGGCATTCGTTTCATATAAAGTAACTATTCCGGAGATACGAGCTTTTGTAAAGACAGTGACACTGAACAAAATTGTGATTTTACATTTTTGACACTCACCAGTGTTAAGTTAAGTTTCCACTTTCCATAAAGTAGGGCTGAACGATACGGGGATTTTTTAATTGATATTACTAATACAATTTTGTTGCAAATTTGATATCTTTGCATTGATATAGACTGATTTTTTTAGGGCTTTATGTAATGAGCCATAGAGCATTCTTAAGTTTTGCATTATTATTTATCATTATTATTGTGATGCAATATTAAGTTGAAACATGTCTCCACTTCTATAAAGTAGGGCTGAACGATATGGCGAAAATATCAAATTGCGATTTTTTAAATCGATACTACAATTGCGATTTTATTGCAAATTTTTTCACCCATGTTCATTTTCATTTTAAGTTTACAATGTGTTTCCCCATCTATAAAGAAGGGCTGAATGATATGGAGAATTGCGATTTTTTTAAATCGATATTACAATTGCAAAATGCAAAATCGCTTGGAATAAAAACTTGGATTATTCTGGACATTTATTTCATAGAAAGAAACTATTATGGAGATACAAGCTTTTGATATGGAGAAAAAATCAAATTGCAGTTTTTCTTATCGATATTACAATAACAATTTGATCTTGAGAATTACATATGCACATTACATATAGTCCTCTGAGAGCTATATGTAATGTGCATATGTAATTCTCAAGATCTGCATTATTACACTGCCTAATTATGATTAAATATAGGATATAATCAAAACTGCAGCCGTTTTAGTGTGAAAATTGCATTCTTTCATATTGCAATTTCCATTAAAAAATGATGATTTTTTCAGCCCTTTGATATGGCTATGGTTTTGTTCATACCAGATTTTTGACAGAGGTGTTGTCATAACAACTACAGACATAAACGTGCATAAATACGCATGAAGGCTCAATCCAACAAGCATCATGCTGTTATTGTCCATTTGTCAGATCAGCTGTTATAAAGGCTTATGTAGGTTCATGTCAGCTGTCATGAATCGCTCATGTCGGTGTTATGTACTGAATGCTGCCCTCTAGTGGAAAACACTAAGACTCATTGCTGAGGGGGGCGATTCGGGGAGACCACTTTTTGTCAAGGGCAATTGTAGTGTTTGCTACTTTTTGCACCTTGTCCTGTGCTGACTTGTGCAGTCTTGTGCTGCCTTGTTCCTTTGTTTTGCTCGTGGTCCTGGAGGAACGCGTCATTTCGCTGTTTGCATCGATCAGTGAAGTGAATGACATTGACTCTCTAGTTACTTAATTACAGTTGCACCTGTCGGGGGGGGGGGTGATATATTAGGCAGCAAGAGAACAGTCAGTTCTTGACATTGATGTGCTGAAAGCAGGAACAATGGGTGAGCATAAGGATCTGAGCCACTTGGACAAGGGCCTTGTTGTAATGTTCTAGACGACTGAGTCAGAGCATCTCCAGATCTTCAGGTCTTGGGGAGTGTTCCAGGCGTGCAGCAGTTACCTACCAAAAGTGATCCAAAGAAGGGTGAATCAGCGACAGGATCATGGGCACCCAAGGCTCACTGATGCATGTGGGGGTGTGAAGGCTAGCCCGTCTGGTCTGATCCCCCAGAAGAGCTACTGTGGTTTAAATGGCAGGTGGTTTTAATGTTATGGCTGATCTACTTGACTTGAATTTTGTCTCCACCACTTTTTGAAAAGACCCCCCCCCCCAAACACATATGCTTGGTGTAGTCCCCACCACCCCATGTGCAGTGTACAGCAGAGGCTGTAGAGGAGAATAGGTGTGCTCTGCTTTGCTCTGGGATGAACGCTCCACCAGAAGTGACTAGTATGAGGCGGGAGGGAAGGAAAGAAGGAGCAGGCTGCTTATAAATCTGCATCTATGCAACAGATTTATTGCGACCATGGTGATGCAAGGACGGAATGATGTCTAGTATCCTATAGGCCCGTCCAAAATGTGTGGAATTGCTATAATGCAGAGGATACACAGTGTGTAATGACTGCAGTGATGGAATGGACACCACTGTTTTGTTATGCGGGGTCAACGGTCATGCAGAATGAACGGAACTTCGCTAATGGCAACCACGCATAGTGATTAATGGGGAAATGACAGAATTACGTTTGTTGTGGAGTTAGTTCCAGAATTTGTGCACAGCATGCAGTACGCAGGACTGAAGCTCTGAGGTGTACAGTCAGTCGAATTCCTGAAACGACGCAATGATGAAACGAGGTCTGCCGTGATGCAGTGATACCATAAGGGGTTAAGGGTTCTCCCTAGAACCTTCATGTTTAAAATGTATGTACCTATACTTGTGATTGTGGTTTTCTAAAGAGCCAAGCACTGAAACGTTCTTTAGGGAGTCAAATGGGATTCTTCCATGGCATTTGGGCAACGAACCCAAAGCAAAAAGTGTCCTAAATAGTCTGAAAAAATTAACAACAGTGGAACCAGTGATGCTACAGAACAATGAAAAGTTCTCGAACCTTTGGTTCCACGTCTGTTACTGTTACAATTTGTTTGTACCATTTGAAAGGTTCTTTAGAGAAAACTATGCCACTGGTTCTCCAATCAATCAAGCATGCAGATGGTTCTTTGCATTTACATTTATTCATTTGGCTGACGCTTTTATCCAATGCGACTTCCAAGACGTGGAGCAGTGTAGTGGGACGGTACCTTGCTCAAGGGTACCTCAGTAGTGCCTGAGCCGGGACTTGAACCTGCGACCTTCAGGTCCCCAGCGCAATGTCCTAACCACTAGGCCACCACTTTGAACCTGCGACCTTCAGGTCCCCAGCGCAATGTCCTAACCACTAGGCCACCACTTTGTGTTATTATGGCTCTGTACAGAACCAGTAGCATTACTATAGAACCTTTTTTAAGGGTGCAACCATGTTGGAGTTCTGGAAATCATACACACCCCATCCTACAAAGTGCACCACAACAAAATCCCATCAAATGTGCACACGTGGAGCAGCGGGCAGCTATCTACAGCAATCGTGCAGTGTAGTGGGACGGTACTTTCCTCAAGAGAACCTCAGTGGTACATGTGCTGCGACTATGAACTTTCTGTTCATAACTGTGCTGGGTGGGGGTATCGCTGAAGTCCTCCATGCTTCCCCAAACAATTTGCCATAATCCCTGAGTGAATGAACAACAGTGATTGGTTGAGTGAATTTGGGTCACCTTACAAACAATGTGGCTTTTCCGTTGTCTGTAAATGTAAAGTTGAGGTGCGGGATGGAAGGCAGAACCTTGGCTATGGTGTGATAATACCTTACCTAAATTACTACAGTACCCAGCATTCATAGTGTGGAGTTTGCTTTGGTCAAAATGCTTTAGTTTTGTATCGTGGGCAATGAGTGAGAAGCACAAGAATGATGCAATGGGTGTAAGGGTTAGGGCTGGGGCTGGGGGCGCGTCGCCATGGTTATGGCAATCATGCTTATGTGTTTCACCTGGGCCTAAGCCCTTATAGGTATGGTTGTCTGACTGGGCGGCGCAGAGTCCTTGTCCTGGTTTAGGCTGCTCGTGCCGGTAAAGGAAAAGGTTCTGCGTTCCCCTTTTGCTCCCCCGCACTTAGGCTCTTCTGGCAAACTCCCGCGTCGACAGCGTTAAGGGTAAGGGAAGGAACCCCTGGAAGCAGGTGTGAGCTAACTAGCCACCCCGGCCGTATGCGGGAGCCTGCCCGAGCTAGTCCCGGCCCTTCTAATCCTTACAATGGCCTTGTTTCTGATGCGGGGTCAGCCATCGTACAAACGCCATGCATTAACTGCAATAACCAGGAAGCACGCTGAGTTAGAGTAAATGTGTTCGATAGCAACTGGGAACCCTGATTTCCTGATATCCAACTAGGAAAAAAAAAGAAAAAAGTGCTGGATTTTCAAGTACGTGGTAAACAGGATAAAAATAGTGGTTAGGACGTTGCCCTTGTCACCTGAGGGTCGCAGGTTCAAGTCCCGGCCTGGGCACCACTGAGGTTCCCTTGAGCAATATCCCGCTACACTGCTCCCTGGGCGCCGTCGATAGCTGCCCACTGCTCCACGTGTGCACGTGTGATGGGTTAAATGCAGAGGTCACATTTCGTTGTGGTGCTTGAGTGTGTTCACAATGACAAATAGTCACTTTACTTTTAATGAGTCACCGTCCAAACCGAAAAACAAGCATCTCCAAACTGTAACTTTAGAGGAGGAGGCAAAAAGCGTTGCTCACTACTGGGAGAACAATTTGGGAGAACAAGTGATTATGGAGCATCTCTATTGGTCTTTTCATCGCGAAGGTCTCACGCAATGTAAATACCAGTTACTGTGTCGATGCAGAAAAAAATTATTATAAAAAAATCACAAAAATGGAGATACGTGTTTTTCTCTGGACAGAGATGAGCAAAGCTTTGACTGCTCCTCTGTATCAGGCTGCACACTGTACCGTATATCAGTTACAGGTATAAAATTGTACATTGTCCATATATTCATGACAGGAAACCTGGCGGCAGCACATAGAACGCGTCATAAATGGCGTAATTTTGAGCTCCGAGTTCCCACTTCCCACTTCCGACGTCCACTGACGCGGCGTGAGGCTACACTTGAGTTTTTAGAGAATTAGCACCATGTGTATATGTAGCGATACAATGGTGGGAGCACCTCTGCCCTTCCTTCAGGCCGGGCCTGTGTATGCGTAGTGCATAACAAGGCAGCGTTTGAATTGCAGTGCTTCCATGAATTTTGCATGCGGTACAGTAATACCCAGCCGTTCCCCGAACTCGCTCGTTTCCATGGCTTTGTTGTAGGTCAAAACAAAAGTTTTGCTGCAGGCTTTATAAATTCTCCTGCACTGTAGACCCTCAGGGTGGGAAATGCTTGCTGGATTGTTCAAGAATGAGCTCACGCGTCAAGTCTGGGGCTGACAGGCAGGCTCGAAAATGCACCGATACGGGACACGAATAGACTGGCTGTGATTGGCAATCAGGGACTGCAGGCTGGATGTGGGTTTGCGGTGGATGGTAATAGTGCACAAATGCTGGCTGTGGTTGGCCTCACATTACTGAGCCTGCCGCACAAACCCCAGAGCTGGATACCACCTACGGTGTTCATCTGGACACAAATGACCACTGTGCACTGGGGGAATCTCACTGTGCACATCGAAAGCCGGTTGCACTGAGAGATCTGGTTCACGCTATGCATTTGAATGACTGTGCAGTAACCCGAGAGAGCGCTGTGCTATTAAATGGGAGATACGTGTTAATGTCACTGTCCAGCAGTGTTGGACGTGAAAGTACAATTGTGCTGCCTGATACGAGAGCGTGCCGGGGTTCTGCAGATTTACATATTTAGATGAAAAAGACGCATATTTCAGATGCAAGAACCTGTTATAAAGTGCATAGATGCGATACAAAATATTATACGTCGACCAGCCACAACATTAACACCACTCACAGGTAAAGTAAACAGTACTGATCTAGTTATTTTAATACAACGTCACCTGTCAGGGAGGGGGGGGGGTATATCAAACAGCAAGTAAACAGTCAGTTCTTGAAGTTGATGTGCCTGCCGAAAGCAGGGGAAATGGGCGAGCGTAATTGATGCATGTGAAGGCCAGCCCATAGAGAGAGAGAGAGAGAGAGAGAGAGAGAGAGAGAGAGAGAGAGAGAGAGTGAGAGAGAGAGTCATGGTGGGTTACATGCCTGTTGAGGTGCGTTTAAGCGTCAATCCTTCATTAGCCTAGCTAACATTATTTAAGCTAGCTAGCTAGCTGCCATTGAGCCACTCAAACCTCCCTGTAGATTTGTTTAAAGCCGTGATAGTGTAACATGATATAATTATAATGTAATATCATTTAAACCTGTGTAAAAAAAATCTCAGTACATGGTCACATACGTGTTTGCTGATTTTTCATAATCAAACGGCCTGTATTCGTAAACCCATGTGGATCAAAAGGGGCAAGCACTCGTTCCCTCCAGGTGGACAAATACAGTGTAGTCCCAAAAACTGACACCCCTCGTTACTAATAAGATCAGTGATTTACCTCACTTTCTTCACCTTTCCTCACTTTACTGTGTAGTTCAAATTTACAGAGGTCAAACATGATGTTAGTGCGAGCTCTGATGTCCAGTGTCCCAGCCAGGTTAAACGCAGGGTAGCATTCTTTAACTGTTAGCAACATTACGTTTCTTCCTTTAAGACAGTTCTGCCTTTAAAACACACACACACACACACAGAGAAAGAGAGAGAGAGAGAGAGAGAGAGAGAGAGAGAGAGAGACAGTAATCACATTACAGATAAAAAAAGCTAAAGAAAAGAGAAAATCTTGAAGAAGCCGCTCCGCTGAGGCAGTGCGAGAGGACTCTGAAACGCGAGTCAATGATAATAAGCATGACCTCTCACAGGAATGCTTTCATTGGATGAAAACACTCCAAGGCTTCCTCTGGTAGGCCTTTCAATGGGAAGCGCTTCAAAAGTAACAGAGACTAATTCAGGCGGTTTTGGTTGGTGAAAGAGCTTTATATTATGTCAGTGATAACCCATCAAGGGCTCACGCTGTGTTCATCTACTCGACTTGCAATGGTCTGGATTAGACATGTTTAAGTGAGTGGTGTGTGTGTGACTGTGTGTGTATTTAACTCTTTGTGAGGACCAAGTGTCCTCATAAGGACAGGAATACAGGAACCTCTGGCGAAGTGAGAACATTTTGCTGGTCCTTACAAGGATCCATGCTGTTTTCTTCTCTCTTTTTTTTTTTTTTTGTCTTTTGTTTATGGAGGTTGACATCAAATTCCTGGGGCTCAAGTGGACAGTTAACACCTCCCACCAGGTGAAGAAACCTCAGCAGAGACTGTTGTTCCTGAGGAAACTCAAAAAAGTCCCCACTCAGCTCCCAGTAAACTTTTACAGGAGAACAATAGAGAGCATCCTCCGCTTCGGAGCTACAGTGTGGTTCTCCAGCTGCACTGCAGAGAACCGGAGAGACTTGGCCTGGATGGTCAAAATTGCACAGAGGAATGTTGGTGCCAAATTAAGAAAAACTCATTTAACCCGCCATGGCCGAGAGTCTGTCACTAACTCTCTCCTTGTCACTCAGTTACACACACACACTCTCTCTCTCTCTCTCTCTCTCTCTCTCTCTCTCTCTCTCTCTCTCTCTCTCTCTCTCTCTCT